>OU427005.1:465000-540000 GCA_911387935.1 Dolichovespula saxonica | reverse complement strand
TAGTGGTGGTTGTTGGATACTCTCGGTTGACAAACGGCTTGCCAGATCCAGGCGACGAGCCTCTGGCTCCCCTATCGAGCCGGCGTTGCCTTTTGCCACGTTTACACGGGCGCAATACCTCGACGATATAGAGTTTAATAGCAACTAGAGCCAGTACCACCTGGCCCTGCCACTCTGTTTCTGCCAACTTTCTGTCGGATAGTGAGTAAGAGAGAGAAGGATATGTGTGTGTCTGTGTGCACGCGAAAACTGGTCGAGAGTCTGGACGACATATATACGTTCGTCCTTTCACCTTCCCTCCTTCTTATTTTTTTTCTTTTCTCTCTCTCTCTCTCTCTTTCTCTCTCTCTTTCTCTTTCTCATTCTCTTTTTCTTTTTCTTTTTCTTTTTCTCTCTTTCCAGCCTTAGAAAATCCCCGCGGAATTGTAGACTGTGGTAAAATGGAATACGCGTCGCTTCAAAGTTGGAAGTCTGTGAGAAGCCTCGTTCTAAAGGCTAGGCCGTTTCTTAACGTCAAACGGAGAACCCCAAGATGTCTTTTCTTATACGCCGACCATTTGGTTATCCTTAAAAGACTCCGTTCAAGGTAGTTCTCGCTTAAGATGAGAGAAAGGAAAACTATAGCGGATACGTGTATGAGTTATATGTATATATCAATTTCAAATGTAACACGCGGATTTTCCTTTTTCTTCTTTCTATCACCCTCGAAGCCCTTGTTTTTCTCTTTGACTACATCTCTACCGTACTATCCATCGCTTTTGCATAAACTTGGAAAATTTGTAGAATTTCGTTCGTTCGACGTTCTCGAAAGCGCCTTATCGTATTCCCTGTGGTATTTCACCGATCCGAAAGTGGATTTACGTAGAACTTGTTTCAGTTACAACGATAACATAAGACCGCAAGGAAACGGAATAACCATGTCAAGTGTATTGCGATACGAATAAAACGTCGTTTTTTTTCAAACATCGAACTGTACTATAGAAACAACGCGTTCTTTTATTCTTTTTGTTTTGCTAACCTTAGATCATTCCTCGAACTTGTCCTTGATTAATAAATAGCTATTTAAATGAATAAATACATTGGGTATATTAAACGATGAAAAAATAATACGAAACGATAATTCGTCGAAAGATTTTCTTTGTGAGTCTGTACGAAGGATTTTTTCCTATTTTTTTTTCCTTGAGAACTCGATCAATAAACATTTCATAAATATTTACTTGGGCTACTATATATTTCAAATAGATCGTGGATGTTAAATTTGTGTAAAGAAGATATTAATCAAATATTCACTTTATACCGGGCATAGCATTCCGTTTTCCAAGATGCTGCAATATGAATAAGTTTTCTTTTCCGTATATATGCTATGAGAAGTGGGGTGGTAGGAAAAAGAGAAAGAATGAGAAAAGTGGTAGCGGTGGAGGGGAGAGGGGTAGAGGAGCTTATCCGAACCATAGTAAAAATATTCCATATTTCAGTCTCTCAGCAAGCATCGAAGCAGAGCTGGAAGAAAACCGATAGAGAAACGGAACGCGTGTGTCGGATAAATGTGAGATTCTTTTGAGAACGCAATGCTTGTAATACGGAAACTATAAATATGGCTACCGCCATGTGTTAAACGTTCTCTATTTCTATCTCTATCTTTCTTTCATTTAAAAAACCGTATCCCAGTCGTAATGGTGAAAAGTTTTGCTCAGTGAATTGCGACACCCACGATTTGACACTTTTTTCTTTCTTTTCATATTTTATTTTTTTTTATTTTAGCTCACTCTCTCTCCTCCCTTCTCTTGTCTCCTTTGTCTTTCACACTTTCAATCGAGATTTTCTAAGTAAAACGATAATTTTTAATGCAGTTGCCATGTTGTATACAAGCATGTTCATATGACGTGTCACTCTATTTAAATATTTTTTAGTTCTAATGGTGGTACCTTTCTCTTTCTCTTTTTCTTTTTCGTTCCTTCTTTTTTTTTTCCTCTTTTCCCTTTTCTTACGCCACGTCATACATTACAACGTATGTATATAAGAACTATACGCGATAGCGTTTATTACGTATTACGTGTATTACGTTAATAAATCTATTACACGTTTTCACGAAGAAATAAAAATGTGACGTTTGACTTTATATAGGTATATCACTTATCTTTGCTTCTTACGTTATATATTTCTTACGTTAATAATTAATATCGTGTTTATCTATCACAGTCCTCGAAAATTTTCTTTGTCTTTTTTTTTCGATACAGATAACAACTAACACAAAAATACAAAGAAAATTTTTCCAGGAATAATCTTCGATGAATTTCGTTTAAACTGTACTCTTTCATTTCAGCTTTATCGAATTTATGGAAAACTTGCGACTGGTCTTTTTTTTCCCTCGCATGCTATTAAAGCTTTCGGTGGAAGCTGGTAGCTCTCAGAATTGCAGATTTCTCGTTGTTTTTATATTCATTATACTATCATATGTATATATATATACATATATATATATATATATATATATATATATATATATATATATATCCTCTTTTAACGTTGCTTATCATAGTAGGCAAACAGCTATGTTGACTCTCAAAGAAGAAGGCTCATATTGAACTTTTTTTTCTTTTTAATTCTTCTCTCTTCATCCGCGATCTTTCATAATATCGTTATTTTCCTTTCTCTATCCTTTACTTTTTACTTTATCATTTTCTTTATCATTCTCTTGTTTTCGTTCTAATAAATTGCGCGGTACGATAAACGAATTTCTTTTTTTTTCTTTTGTTTTAGATTTATTAAATTTTTTTTTTCTTTAAACGAATCTTCCTTTAAGGATGAATAGATTGTATAAGCTGTCTGAACTAATCATACTCATTATCATTTAATTTCAGTACAGAATGAATTATAAGATAACATCATTCCCGAAGAAAACAACAATCTTCGCCCAGGCTGCTGGCTTCAAGGTCGCATGGGAGTTACCCACAAGCAACTTCTTGGACAATCGTGTCGGCAGATCCCTTTCTGACGTCCACGAGTCCGTGAAGCTCGTTTACGAAAGGTAATAAATACTTAAATAACGAGTTAATAATGGAAAGGAAGACTCACCGATTCTAGAATCACGTGGCCTCGAATCGAGAACATAGGAAGGGGAGATTCCAGGTCGAAAATGTAAGAGAAAGGGAGACAGAGAGAGAGAGAGAGAGAGAGAGAGAGAGAGAGAGAGAGAGAGAGAGAGAGAGAGAGAGAGAGAGAGAGAGAGAGAGAGAGAGAGAGAGAGTAAGAGAGAGAGAGCGAGGGAGAGAGGGTCGAGAGAAGGATGAGAGCCAAAGAGGCCGGATTTCTGGTCGTTCTCTCCCAAGATTTCCGCGGTAGGAGGCTTAAAGATTGCCCAGTGCAATCTCGTCCTCGAGAAACCTACCTTCCTAGTCTCCTACTTGATCCTTCGAATGTTGAAGCACGATAAAACTCTTCTCCTTGACTCCCTTCCATCTCCCCTGCTAGCTCCCTCCATTCCCTTCTTCATTCCCTTCCTTCTTCCAACCGATTAAATTAACTCAAATAGAATGTAGAATTGTAATATTACTCCTAGTAACGTTATCTTGATCAATATATCGTATTCAGCCTAATTGCTTTTCAAGAGATAAAATTTTTTTTATTACAAATAATAACGATGGATTATTTTGCAATATGAAATTCTACATTTTAATATGATTTGCAGTGGATTCGTTAGTTTTTGAGAAAAAAAAAAGATAAATAAAGATTAAATAAGTAAAAGCGTATGTGTGTGTGTGTGTGTATGTGTGTCGAAACACATCGAGCTACAATTTTCAATATATATTACCTAATCGTCATTAACCCAATACTCGCGTTAACATTTCCGATACTCCATACAAATTAATTACAAATAGAGAAATAATATATGAAATATTTGGAGTGAATATATCGATATTTGCGAATTTTTCAATAATAAAATTTTATTTTCAAAAAATTATTTTTAGGAACAAGAATTAATTACAATCAAATTTAAACATCGACGATTTCCCCCCCATTCATTTTCTTCTATTGCACAAACACTGAAATTGTTTCAGTCATGGTTTCAATGGATACTCCTGTCTTCTGAAAAACATTTGTCACATTCTCGAGTACGTAAAATGGAAGGATGGCGTTATGGCAAAGATATTGAAATTATTCGTTGGGTAAGCGCTTCGCATATTAATATCAATTACATGTCTCCGATATTAATCACGTTCCGTTTTCAGGCCATACATTAATAACGACACGTCGACCGATGCTTCGCCAGATTTCTGTCGCGTTCACCTCGAAAATTGTCCATTAGAGTTTCAAGGGGTCAATGCTTTTTCAGAGAGAACTTCCGAACCTTCATCACGTAATTGAAGATTAAGATAATGTTACATCTAATTTTCTCAACGTACTTACTAAGAATATAGATTTTGATACACGATTATTTTTTGTTCGATATAAAAATTTAAGCGATCACACGCATAATTAGATAAAGTTATTATCGCGTACTATTATATTATTTATACATTCTATAATATATAATACATATTTATATGTGTATATATATTTTTTCTTTTATTATATATTTGTAAAATGTACTGAATAGAAGTATGTAATTTAATATAAATTATTTAAAGAATTTTAATACACGTTCATTGTATGTATTCGTCGTTATACGATCATCGAAATAAAAGTTACAAAATTTTATCGTAACGAATATTAGAACTTAATGATAATTTAACCACTTTCATTAGGACGACATAACAACTTGTAATTCGTTGTAATTCGTTCGCTATACATGTTATAAGTAGCCAGTGTTTTAATAGATAGATAGATAGATAGATAGAGAGAGAGAGAGAGAGAGAGAGAGAGAGAGAGAGAGAGAGAGAGAGAGAGAGAGAGAGAGAATTTCTTTCGTTGTACAGAGAATTAAAAAGATGGAGGATGCTCGTACAAAATTTTTTTTTCACCTGGAAAAATTCGTCTTCACGACAATTAGTGGCGTGCGGTGGGCGTAAAAAATTTCGGTGTCACAGGCATTGTTCTTTCCTATGTGAGTGCCAGCATGTTCACGTGTTTCTAGCGTCAGCTGACGACGGATATAATTGCAGGATAGGAGTATCTTATGCGCTAATTTAACGAAAAGCATTAATTTAGAATGTTTCATGGTTTTCTTGGATAGTGAAAGAAAGAGAGAGAGAGAAAGAAAGAAAAATAAACGAACGTATAAACCTTTTTTTTTCGTGCATACCCATGTTTCTTTCGTATAGATGTACAATGTAAAAAAGTAAGTATTTTTTTGCATAGTAGATGGGTAGTCAGAAAATTACGCGTTTGTAGTATGTCAGTATTTCTACAGTTAACAGTTAATTAACATTTTTTAGTCTGTACGCTATTTTTTACTTGTCTCATACATTATACAGTATTCATAACGATACAATATTAACATAATAATCTCATTATCAAACTTCTAATAAGAGAATATTATTTATGGGTTGTGTGCAATCAACGATAAATGGATATCAGTTTCCTCTCGTTAAACTTAACGTTTACCTTCGAAGTTCATACCGTAAGTAGGAGACATTTTGGACAATTTTTATCACACCTGGTATACACCAACGATAAACTTTTAAAATTTTCTCTCTATTTCTCTCTCTCTCTCTCTCTCTCTCTTTCTCTCTCTCTCTCTCTCTCTTTCTTTTAAACGATCCACGATAATTTCCGTACCGGTGTCACGCTCGATTGAATTTCATGAGCGTTTTCTCGTTTAAAGCTTTCACATGCATTCAGCTGGCTTTAAAATTCCTCGATCCCCATGCATCCGTTCACGAATACACTATTTTTCTCTTCGTTTCCCGTTCTACTCTAACTCGCTTGCCTTTCCATCCCTTACCCTCTATCCTTGTCTCTTTCCATCTCGTCACATCGTTCTACAACAGAGTAGTGGTTATAATTGCATCTGGCGGTCCCGTTGGTGGCACGTTAACGAAAAGCATTAATTTAGAATGCTCTGTGGTTTTCTTCCCAGACAAGCAAATACTCATACAACTCCCATATGCAATTAACGGCAGGCTCGTTTTCACGCGATGAGCTACGACGAAACGAGGAAATAAGAACCGGCGAATGAAACAGAGGCAAAATTATTGACAGTTTTTCTACTTTTAGGTACTCTCTCTCTCTCTCTCTCTCTCTCTCTCTCTCTCTCTCTCTCTCTCTCTCTCTTTATTGGTATATATGATTATAAATACTTATGTCTCTGACTTTCTCTCTCCCCTCTCTCTCTTTCTTTAAATTCTCCTCTATCCTATCTATCTATAAATTATATAAGAGAGGATGGAAATCGAGAGGAAAATCGCGATCGTTGCTTGGTATACGATCATTCATACTTACACATGCCCTCCTATCTTCGCGTTGTTATCGGCATGAGTCGTGTTTTACAGCCAACAAATAATGATTGTACATAGTACGTAGAAATGGATTTTATTATATCTACCGTTTCAATACCTATCTCCTTTTCAACGCAGACATCGAGAAGATTTCATTTTCGAGTAGTGCTTTTCACGTTTCGAATTTAATAGAAAATTCGGTGTCTACTTATGAATTATAAAAAGCTATTTAAAATAAAAGAATACTCGATAGTGAGAATGCTACTCGTTCGTACATTATCGAATCACATTGATTTTATTTTTACGTTTCAATTCTCAAGTGTAGTTACGTTCTCAACTATTTATCTGCTATCTGGTTGCGGCACTGGGCAAATATCCCGTTCGCTAATTAAGAGTGGTCAGAAGAGCTTTCGAGAGAGAGAACGAGAGAGAGAGAGAGAGAAAGAGAGGAGAGAGAAGCAAACTTTAAAGGACGTCTGATTATTGACTTTCCTTTCAGTTTCTTAATTGCTTTTACAACTTGTAGAAGGATCAATGCGAAGTTTTGCCGCATTTTTGTGACATCACGAATGTTTTTCACGATTTCGATTTTACAATTGACGTTTTCAGAAACGAATTCGAAATTGCTTTTACTCGAATGAGAATCCTCCCCCTTCTTATTCTTTTTCCTTCGAAGTAAGAAAAAAGAGAAAAATAATATGATAAGTAAAATAAAATAAAGAAACACGGCAGTAGACATTTCTTTTAAACAAAATTCTTTTCTTAGCTTATCGTCGATTTTCGAAACGAAACACATTCGAAGAATACATTCGACTCGTATACTTTTGTTCTTTTTTTTTATGGCTCACAGTAGTAGTCTGATAAATATTTTAAAGAGACAGTTACGACGAACATAAATGGATCTTATATATATCCATCTTCACTCCTTTCTCTCTCTCTCTCTCTCTCTCTCTGTCACTCTTGTTCTATCTCTTTTTGTCTACTTTTCTCATAGAAAATGCAAAAGGAATGTTTACATCAAGCAGACGTGTTTATTCTTCCTCTTTTACCAACGCAACTACCTTGAAGGCTTCCTAGATTCAGTTTTAGGAAAGTAAAGCAACGCTTTTCAAATTCGTTCCCGGCCGTATTTAATCTCTCGTTTTCATGAATAATAGGAAAGGCAAGTTAAGGAAAGAGAAAAAGAAAGAGAGAGAGAGAGAGAGAGAGAGAGAGAGAGAGAGAAAACATTGAAGCTGCTCCTCTTTTGTACTAGTTCTTCTTTATATCTTAATGTATTACCACGATCTATTAATCTAAGAATCTTAATAAAGGTAGTCTCTTCATTTGCATTATATAACCTATCTACTTGGATACGAAAACATGAAATTGATAACAAAAAGATCTTAATTAAATTACGTCATATCAATTAAGATGCCTCATCATTCTATTATAATCTTTAAACGAATGTTTCAGATCGTTAAGTGCCGTTAATTTACATCGTCATTACTATGTCAAGTAGGCATTCATTTTCTTTCCTGAAATATTTTATACCGAGCGAAACATGTGATATTATATTAATAGTAAGAGTTTACAAGTTTACGAGTCTTACTCGTCTAACGTGAGTTATTCACCTCGTGAGACATGTTTGAACACGTGAACACGAATAAGTAAGTTCGCTTAGCTTTGTTTAACGTAAGAATCGCTCATATATGATACAGGTAACAGGCGGGGCTATTAACCCATCGAAAAAATGAGGATGGTCGAGAAGAGGTTTTACCGTTACAGAACGCTCGGAAATAAGCAAAGAAAACATTATTCTCCATCTCTCTCTCTCTCTCTCTCTCTCTCTCTCTCTTTCTTTCTTTCTTTCTTTCTTTCTATCTTTCTCTCTGTCTCTTTCACTCTAGTTATTCAGTAAATCTTCCGAGAGAAACAGACCAACAGCTTCGTCGTGAATCTCGTGAGATATTTAACGAATTGACGCAGTTCGATACCACAACGAGATGACGCCTCCTTCTCGAAAATTACGAGAGCATATGAGAGAGGAGATCATTATTGAACGACGATCTTAACCAGTCGTGAACTTCATCGTATCTCGATTTTACTCCTCGCTTCTCGTACGATCGACAAATTTTTATAAGATTTACGTCGCTTCGATCCTCAACTCGGTTATTCTTCGATAAAGCTTCTTGGATTTTACGATTAATCTAAGTTTTTGGAGATATTCTCTTAGGTCCGTAGTAGGAATGACGAAGTAAAGTGCTATTCGAAAATTCTTTGATCAATGAAATGTTTTACTGTTTTTCTACTTATTTTTTTTTTTTATAAGTAAATCAAATCGAATGATTTATCCTTGAAATATGAACGTTAAGTCGTAAAAATTTATTTTATTAAAATCAGTTGATTTTTGTTTTTTTATTCCTTATTCTTTTCTTCTTTTTTATTTTTTCGTATTATTCTTTCTTTTTACTAGCTCTTTCATAAAGTAAATTTACGAACTAGTCGTTGAACGTCATGAACGTGGCTCTAGTTGAAGTGAAAGATAGTTGACGAAATCGGTTGCTTCCGTATCTTACGTGGAAACTGGAAGTGACGTACAAAGGGTTCAGGAAAAGAGGAAAATAACGTTTGGCTGCAGCCTCTTCTCGAAGAGATGCGAAGTTTCCGTCGTTCCTCCAGTCACCTCTTCGTGATCGCATGGTGTTTGGATTTCTTCGTCTTATACGCCAGCAGCATCCACGAGGATGTACGAGGAAATTCCACGGAAGTCGAGGTCTCTCCGAGAATGCTATCGCGACAAAAGAGGTACCTGATCTTTCCCGAAGGTAGCAACTTGCAGGTAAATACTGTCAGATATATATACGTAGTGCATCCTTCTCCTAATTATTGCGTATGTTTCTCGTACCAATGGAACATAAAAAAATCAAATTGGAACGTTCTTTTTCCTTTTCTTACACTGTTCTTTTATTTGTTTATAAAAATATTTCAGTGACGAATTTGAAAATAAGCATGAATCGATGTATACAAATATATTAAAAAAAAAAATGGAAAAATTTTTCTATGGCGATTTATAATACTTTACAAATCAGAATTTGAATATTTGTCACGAATTTGCAATGATTACGTTGAAGATAGAATGATTAAGTATTAAATGAAATAACGTATTAAATATAGTATGAACGTAGGAGAACGGGGGAGGGAAGTGAGAAGCCGTATAAATTAAAAAAAAACTTAGGAGAGATTGAAAAAGGACAAATGAGTATGAGTTCTTGTTAACATAGATATATCAATATATCTTTCGAGATACGAATCTAACGCGAGGAGCATAACGTTTGGAGAAATGGATCGACAGAAAACCGATGGGAAGCGTATATCGCGTAGTAGAATAAATACGTACGTAAGAGACTAACACAGATAGGTACGCATACCTAGATAGATATACATACATAGATATATTTATATATAAATCCCTTTTAGTTAGTATACTGCTTGACTATCGGAGCGTATGGCAGAAACGATGATTTGGTGATGGGTCTGACAGCAGCGTTGGCTTGGGAACTTCCGAGTAAAGTCGACTCCAAGATATCGGATTTACTTCACCGTAGAAGCCGAAGTGTCATGTTCCCGAAGGTTGAAGCTTTCTTGCAGTCGTGAGTACCTCGCGATTTCTAACTAGAAGATTGTTACTTGGGAGTGGAGTTAAAGTAATTTGTCGTTGTCCAAACTCTTACGAGGGAAAATTAAATTTGCTTCCTTCTTCGTCGTCGTCGTCGTACGAAGAGTAAGAAGCGTCATGGTGAAAGAAAGAGAAGAAAAAGAATAAAAAGAAGAAGAAGCACGAAGGAGAAAGACAAAGCTATGAAATACAATTGCGTTAGATAGATAATATTACTATATATTTATATATTCTATAGGACGCATACGAAAGCGCGTGTGTTTGTTAGAGGGAGATAATCTTCATTGCGTTTGCGCCGATGCGTTTCAATTTGCCATCACTTTGAGAAAGCTAGTGAAAATCGTGAGAAATAAAAACGGTCTAGTCACTTGTTGTTTTTCTTTTTTATTTTCGCGGCCGCGATCGCGACTCGAGAAAAGACACATACACAGAGAAAGAGAGAGAGAGAGAGAGAGAGAGAAAGAGAGAGAGAAGGAAAGAAATAGGGCCGACGGAAGCTATCCTCGAGGCAACGAAAATAACGGGAGACTTATGGCGTTGTATTCCCTAGGAAATGGGCCGCCCTTATCCCACGTAAATCCGCGGAGAACTAAAGCAATCTTCCACTGTCGAAGCAACGAGCTTCCTCTCTCTTTCTCTCTCTCTCTCTCCCTATCTCTTTCTATTTTTTTTGCCTACATATTTCATCTATCTATCTATCTCAATCTCTTTCTCTTTTTTTCACACATACGCTACATATACAAGACGAATCAAATCGATCGAGCTTTTTCTTCGTGAATGAAAAATGATGTAACGATTTTTTCACACATTTTAAACGTGTTTGACGTTTGAACTTTCGAGGCTCGAAAAAGAAAATAATAATCGTTTTTTAGGTAAATACGTCTCGCGGGAATAACGAAGCAAAAGGGACCGGTTTAGGGACTTCACGTCGAGAACACGTTTCAATGTATTAGAAAGAAAGAGGAAATAATAGCCGTTAGTAGATTCTTGGAAACGAGATTTCTTTTTGGTTTTAACAATGTTTACGAGCCAATCAATCAAAATAACAAGTAATTTTTATTACTAACGAGAAAGTTTCGATCGATTCTCTCTCTCTCTCTCTCTCTCTCTCTCTCTTTCTCTCCATTTCTATCTATCTATTTATCTATCTATCTATCTATATGTCTGTCTTTATATTTTCTCTTATTTTATATTTCTCACTTTATATTTTATATATTTATTATATATTTACCGATTATATAAAATAATACAAGAATGAAGTATCTTCCATAAATGAATTTTTAATCTTAATTAACCTGTGAACTGTGCTTGATGAATATAAATACTTGCTCGTTATGAAGAGAAGATAAGTTTTTGTTTCATGATGAGTATAATCGACATGCGAAAATAAAAATTATCTTTTTCTATTTGAATTAAAATATTATAGAAAACTGAACATTATTAATTCGTAAATTTAAAACATTCGATAAAAATTCCATATCACACGTGGTACCTATTTGAATAAAAATTATTGATTTTTGTTTGTCACGGAGTATCTTCGTTGTATCTTAATTATTAATATACAGCGTAGATAAACGTTTTTAAGATAGATCTAAACAGTTAACAAATTAAATATTCTCAAATAATATCGAACAATAGACTTTTGTACGTAATACAACAGTCAGTATTTCTATTGTATATATTATATCACTATTTTGAGCCTATGAATGATTGCTAAAGCATCAATAAATGTTTTCTCTCTCACTCACTTACCCTCTCTTTCTTTCTCTTTCTCTCTCTCTCTCTCTCTCTCTTTTCTCGTTATATTGTAGAAACTTTTGCGATTATGCGATTAATTGTTTTGCAAAGAAGTAAGTGAGAGAGGAGATGATAGTTCATTTAATTCAGAGCATGACGTGCTCATCAAAGTTCGGCATAGAGGAGAAGTGGATTTTAAATTAAACTTTATCGGCAGCACTGGTATCGATGGAAGATCCTGCGTAATGAAGGCCCTGTGTGAAGCAGGTCAGAGGCATCCATCTGAAATTGGCAAAGGAACGTTTGTTCAAGAGCTCCTGCATGCTATTTTTACGTAAGTTAACTTTTTTTCTTTTTTTTCTTTCGTAAGACGGTATTTCGAATTATTTCATAAAGGAACAATAAGTAAAAAACTGTTAATGACAAAAAAAAAAAAATAGAAAGGATAAACAGAATATAAGATCCAGTCGCAATTTATGCCAGACAACTTCTGCTTACTTTTTCGCGGTTATCACTAAACGTGCTCAGGAAGATATTATTGCGGACAAATTAGATGATAATAAAACATTCTGTAAGCAAGATAGAAATTTCTTATGAACAGATAAAAATTTTTATTTATCTTTGATTATCCGAAAAAAGATTTTTGAATATTTGAGAGGTAGCAGTTTGAAAATGTGTTTGGCACTGAAAGTGTTAAACGACATCCCATCTTCTATTTCTCTCTCTCTCTCTCTCTCTCTCTCTCTCTCTCTCTCTATTTCTCTCTTTCTCTCTGTCTCTCTGACTCTCTATTCTCTCTATTCTACTTCTTCTCTCATATTCTCCAATTCTAAGAAAACGCTGTGACAACGGCGCCGTCGCAGGAAGTTAACGTTTTTCTCGAGTTTCCTCTTTTATATTCGCTCGACGTTAACTTCGCTGTATTTCACTTTGCTGCTAGACGTTCGTTTAAAGTGTTTTATGTAAAGTTACGCCGGTCGTTCGCTCGCCCGCCCGCATTCTCCTCGATATCGGACGATTTAAATAAGCAAACGAGCTCCCTCGTTGTGTTCCCTCCTCCTTTCCGTTGCACACGCATAGAAATTGTAAAAGTACTGCAAAGAACGTGAAACTCTGGTGGGGAAGGGAATACTTCGGTAAACGAGTAAACGAGATCCGGAGGAACGAGATAACGAAAGAGAGAGAGAAAGAGAGAGAGAGAGAGAGAAAGGGGAAGGGTGAACAGGGAGCAACGAAATGGAATGAACGCGGAAGGATGTAAGAACGGCAGAAAATTATATTGATAACATTTTACGTTACTGGAAAATACCACAACGAACTTTCCTACAATTAGAAAGATCGATTGGTATATATTCGTGAACTTTCGAAAATTCAATTATTTTTTGGCCATATCTATATTGCATTGATTGAGGAAATAAGTATTAATTTATTTAAATTAGAATTTAAATTAAAAAGAAAGTAAGAGAAATATTCTTTAAAGAATTCACACAAATATATACAAGATATTTCGCGTAACAATCGATTATACGTTTATTCATAGTATGATTATTCGTAGTAGATACACTTCAGAAGTATTACGACGTGTGACATCAAAATGGTTTAAACAAAAACTCATCAATGCTCGATCGTTAAAATTAATACGATTAGAAATACCAAACGAAAAGAAATACCGTATACGTAACTCCCGTTCTCCGAACAAATTCCTATTGGATTTTTGAAAATTAATAGTGTTTATTTAGAGTTAACGAATAAGTACGTGCACGCAGTGCAGGGAGTCAACGTCTTGAAATAAATAAATAACAATAAAATATCAATTAGAATCAAATGATGAAGTACGACATTTGTTTAGATTGCCAAGAGACGGCGGAAGATTTGAATGTTCGGAGGATCGACCTTATGAAAGAGCATATCAGAACGGTGGAAACTGCGAGAAACTTTATCCAACGTGCCGGTACTCCATTTACAGCGTCGATCTTTGAGATCGAAGGAGGCGAGGCGAAAGCTTCGTTCGCGCGAGAAGAACGTAAGAAACGTGGGTGATGTTCGTAAGAAAAACTTATACGAAAAACTCGCGCTCGACCGCTCCTCGAATCCGATGGAAAACTTTCTACCAACTAGAGACGTTGCTGAAGTTTTTCTGGCTGCAGTCCAATCGACTCCTTGATGGAAAAAGGATAATGCTTCGCCTTCCGTCAAAATCATTCCGACTTTCGTTGTCAACGAGAACATATGTCGGACCCAAAGGAAATATATGTACATGTTTTCCTTTTTAACTCAATATTATTATATTTTATTTCACAATCACGCATTTAAATAATTATTCATGTATACTTTAATTTGATCGAACAAATGAACGCACTTCTCGTTTGTATTTATTTTTTCGAACAATGAGATAAGAATTGCAAAAAGAGGAAAAAAGAAATATTATTGTAAGTGTTCGTGGTGAATTTAGTCAAATTTTTAACTCACTTGTTTCATCTTCTTCTTTTTTTTTCTCTTTTTTTTTGGTAAATACAATATCGCAAAAGTTTACCTTTGTAAATTCTCTTCATCGATCCCTCCCTTTCAGATATTTTCTAATAAAATCGGTATCCCTCCCCTTATCCCTCTTCTTTTTAATATAAGCACGGTTTTTGATCGTATATGTTTTCCAAGCTCTTCGCAAAAAGGCATCGGCATCGTATTTGCCGGAAAACGTTCGCCGGTTCGGCGTCAAAGGCGAAATACTCCGTGCATTTTGGTTTTTTACAATTTCGACCGGGAAATGGCTCCTACTCGAGAGCTTAGCGAGAGTTTTATCTTTGATGAAACTTTTGGTTAAAGTTTGACCGAAGTTTATTCGGTTTGCGTTGATCAAAAGAGGATCGACCCGGTGAATCTTTTGATCATCGAAAGTGTAATTACCGTTAAAATCTTAAAATGAGAAGAATTTGATACTCCTATTTTAAATTAATTAATTTAGATCGTTTATAAATTGACACGATACAATAACGATATATTTACATGTATTTGGTGAAATCAACAAATTTTTCCACTCGAATTAAAATAGTTCTATTATTTTTGATAATATCATTAAATATTCCATAAAAAAGGTACGGCATGAGTGAGGTATGAATGAGTATTATGATTCGTTGAACTATTAATGATAAAAATGTTATTTGAATTAAAACTGTAAGTTTAAGAATTTTTACGTATCTTTCGTTCAAGCGTAATCTATTATTTCAAGATAATCTTTCGAAATAGAAAAAAAAATAATAAAAGGAAAAATGTGTGTGTCGCATTACGATAATAAACATATATCATTCGGGGTTAAAACAAAACAAAACAAAACAAAACAAAATTAAAATGACCTTGAAATAACTTTTACGTTTCGATGTAGAAAATTAAACGGCTAGGTTAAATTATGTCTCCTCATCATATCATGCGATATTTGTATAGATACAATATTTTATGATATTACTGAAAAATAATGGAAATAATTCAGATGGATAAAGTTAATAGACCCCGGCCTGTGAATAATATTTTATATTATTACATTTTACAGAGGCATAGATTAGGACGTATTCTTTTCGTAAATGAAAAATCGAGGTCAAAAGTCATAGTGAGAACTTCGTTATGCGAGTAAACGTTAACGTAAATATTTTCTTATTTAAATTTCATTACACTTGACACGACGATATTACGTTCCTTCCAGCGGCTCATCTTTGCAGGAAAGAAAGAGACAGAGAGATCAACTGAACGGAAAACAAACGAAAGAAGAAAACAAATTTAGATTGATTTCCAGACGATCGCGTTTGAAAAGTCCAAGCCAACCGATTACGATGTAAATAATTCTCGAAACTAATCAACGATCTCTCGAGCGTAGGATCGAACGAGAACGAACGAAAAGTTTTAACAGCGCGATGTCTCACCTTCCCCCCACTCTCATGAATATTCCAAACCGGTCATTATATTACGTCGACGGGCCGTATAATTTATTTCGGTGCGGCTTCGAATAATTTTCGCGACGTTTTGCATTAATAAAATGGCCACTTGACTATCGTTAATTTATAGCTTATTTCGGTGGAGTGGTCCGAACGTGTACGACTCGATTCTATTCTTTTTCCTTCCCTCGCCTTCCTATTCAGCGTCAGGTCATGACGTAAAGAAAAGAAAAACGTTAGATCTTAACATAATGTCAGGAAAAGCATTTATTGTAGACCAGTTTCTTTTAAATGATTAAAAAAACACAGTAAAATTATCCAAGTCGATATAAGCTTAAAGTGTACACATTTAATGTACTCTAAAGTTCTTTGTACATAAAAGAAATTGAAATTGTATAATGCAGTTTCTACTGTATGTCGAAAAAAAAAGAAATATTTGAAAAACATAACACGCTTCGTCAAATTGAGTTATCAGAGTTGTGCTAATATGGGAAAATTATGCAATCAGTTCATCGAGTAAAACGGTGCTTTTTTTATTTAAAGAGAATAACATGTAAACGATGTGAATTATTAACAATATCTACGGAAATAGTTGTAACAAAGTTTATGTTATATTATGTACGTTAGAATTAAACGTAACCAAGAGATTTTTGTTTAACCCTTTTAAATCCTATATCTTTTAAATATCACTCCAAACGAAGTTTATTCATCATATTTATAGCAAAGTGTGTTAAAGAAAACAATTCTGATAACGTTATAGCTACTGTAAACCTTAATAAATACTAACAAAATAAATATTAACAAGCCTCGTTACGTTTCTTAATAATGTTAACATTTGTATGGGGGGGGAGGAGAATAAAATATTTTTCATCTTTGATTAATGATACGAATCATGAGATTTCAATCACTTATAACTTGAATATTTAATAAGTTTATTTTATATAGAAATATATTTTATATAGAAATGCATGTAATTATTAGTCGAACATATTTATTCTCTGTTGTTTCAAATTCTTACTCTAATTTTGTTACAACGAAATCACGAGCATTAAGTATATAACGATTGCAAGAGATAAATATTCAGCCTTTTGAAAAGCATTTGTTTGTGTACGATTATAAAGTAAATTTTTTCTTGCAAATTTCATCTCGTTTGTGAGTACATAGGTACATTTAATTAGTGGAAGCATCGCAAGAGACAAAGAGAGAAAAAGAGAGATAGAGGGAGAGACGATCGATCAGGTTAACCGTGCAATAAACCGCCATAAATCGTATTTGATGTGATACAAGAGTAAAGAGTTTAAATTAATATTCATATGCTTTTGAAAGCTCCACCGCCGATTCGTTTATGCGAATTCCACCTACACGTGAGTGCGTGTTTGTTGCTACGACGACAAACGAGGTTGCAAAGGGGGGACGTTGGTGTTAACATACTTAATAGTCCGTTTATACCCGCGTGCGATTTCTCTCAGCATTAATGGATGTTAAATCATTGTTTAGGATCGCTTTACCGCTAAAATCACGAACGTAAGCACGGAAATCGAGAAACTATTCTCTCGCGGTGTTCCTCTTCTCTCTCTCTCTCTCTCTCTCTCTCTCTCTCTCTCTCTCTTTTACTCGCTTTCTCTCCCTCTCTCTTTCACTAGGGTCGGTTCATATTGGCCGACATTAAAGCATGGCCGTTAATATAAAATACGCTGAAATATAGAGGACAAGCATAAGTTGGTATTATATGCTTTATTCTCGACTATACCGATAGTAGTAGTGGTATGTGTCGGTAGCAGTAACGATGAGCGGTAGTAGTAAAGCAATTGGCCACGAATTTAATATTACATGATTACTTTCTTATCAACCCATATTATTATTATTATTATTATTATTATTATTATTATTATTATTAATTTCTTTTTTAATGTAGGAATGCGTTTACGCACAGAGGCAGTATTTCGCCGCTAGTGTCGGACTCACATAGCTGTACTATCGACTAAAACACTTCCTACCTTGACGGAGCTCTAGCCTGGAACTGTTTTTGCATTAGCAAAACATTTTTTGCTAAGCTAGGCCCTCTTTTCTTCGCCTTTTAAGCTCACTTCTGTCTTTTTTGTCGTCTTTGTTGTTGCTTGGCCTTTTGGTGACTTTTAAGGTGTCAGCTCCTTCATGCTAGATAGCCACCTGCGTTTTTCCTTTTCAGTATGGTCTGTACAATGTGGTGACTAATTACAACTGCTCTTTTTCATGGAGCATCACTTCAACGATGTTGTGATGTTTCCTACCGACAATTTCAGTTCCTGTCTATGAGCTATCCAGTGTTCACATTGGAAGAACGTGTGTTCAGCGTCTTCTCGTTCGTGTCCACAGTACTTACAATCCGGTGTTTGTACTTTGTTCCTACAGTATAAATACCGTATGAGGTAACCGTGTCGGTCAACAGTTGGGTGACGTAAAAGTTCACATCCCTAAACTTCCGTGTGATCCATGGTTTAAGGTCCTTTATCAGACATCTGGTCCAGTTGTCCTTTGTCTCTTGTATTTAGCATTGTTACCACGTCTGTATCGTCCAGTCCCTTTTCTGTTATTACCACGTCCTGTCGTCTCGTGTCTGCGCACCTTCCGTAGATCCTCTTGCGCTCGAATTCAGGAAGATCTATGGGGATTACGCCTGTTACCACCAGGATGGCTTGTGCTGATACAGTTCAGTAGGAGCAGGCGATCCTCAGTCCTCCCTGTCTCTGTGCTGTGATAATCGCGTGTCGGTATTTTTTATGTTTCAGAGAATCCGCCCAGATGTCCGCGTAGTAAAGTAGGATCGAGTGTGTCGTCGCCATTAGTAGTTTTCGTTTTGCCTGTCTCAGTCCATTCGTATTTGCCATCAGGCGGCTTAGTGATGCTGTCCTATCCGCCGTCTTTCGGACTGTCTTCTGTATGTGAGGCCAGAAGGTCATCTTTGTATCCAAAGTTACCCCCAGGTACTTGACTTTCCGATCTCGTCTGTCTCGACCTTCATCGGTAGTCTCGTTTGTAAACGTTTCCTTATCATAAAAACCAGTTCCGTCTTTTCCGTCGCTAATTGCAGTCCGTGGTCGGTCATCCATCGTCTAACCCATCTCATCGTTGCCTCTGCGCTGCCGCCACTTCCTCTAGTAACTTTTGATCATCAAATCTGTTCCTGTTTCACCACGGGGGGGTGCAGGAGCCTAGTCCATGTCGTCCCTGTCCGTCTTGCCACGTCGAAGGCGATGCACTGATAATCGCTGACCGTGTAGTCTTCGACCACCCGCTATCGCTTCACCCGTGGCAGTATTCTGTCTGATGTCAGTGTTACTTTTGGGATGGAATTTCCGAATCCCAATCGTCTGTATGTCGATGTACTTCCTGTATTTGCTACCACTAGATGTAGCCTTGCGGCCATCTTCAATAGTAGCCGTCCCAGTTTGTTCGTCTCAGTCATTCCCACCACTACGTTTCCAGGCAGATCCCTGATCCTGTCCTTCAGGAGCACCACCTTCTTCCTGCACTCCACCGTGGCACAGTTTGGTGTCAGGTAGACGCTGATGTAAGTTATAGCGCCGATCCTGACCCAGGCATAATCTTCCCCTGCGCCGCGGCCGATTATCCGAAGTCGGGCAGCAAACTCCGGCTTGCTTCCTGCGCTCCCCCAGCGCGACCCGAAACACCGCACATTTCCATTAACCAGCGAGGTGCGCGACGTCCCTGTGTCCAGTATCGGCGCATAGGAGACAAGTCGGTCTGTTTTTGCAGTCCGTTGCGTAGTGGCCTGTCTCTCCGCATTTTCTGCAGCTTTTCATCCGATTTTTGTTCGTACAGTCAGCTTTGGTATGTCCCTATCCCAGGCACTTGTGACACTTCGTCACCGTCAGTCGCTGTCGGGCACGGCATCGCACCCATCCTATCCCTATCCGACCTTGTCCCAGCAGTTTTTTGGCTTCTTGCGCTTTGAGCTCGCAAACCGCCATATACTGCTTAGCTCGATTCGGGCCAAAGATGTGGATGTCGAAGTCCCCGTCTCGTCCTGTTTCCCGTTTCACTGTTTTTTTTTTTTTTTACGTCGTCCTTAGTCGTGACGTAGTCCAGGTCCATAATCTTCAGTTGGGTCTTAGGGGTAAAGGCCCTGACATTGGTAGATGTCAGACCGTCTCTTGCTTTCCACATGGTCGTAACTTGGACGTGGTTTTTCGTAGGATCGACTGTCGTCCTTATTTTCCGTACTATATCGGAGTACGTGTTGTCTTCCCGAGGCCTGAATAGCCTATGTTTGGGGGGCTAACCTGCCCTTTTCGGCCTAAGTCTTCGTCTCGTTAGTTTCGGATTTTTTTCCCGTCAATTTCGTTTTCTTCGTCTCTACCGTTTTCCAGGCTGTGACCGCTTCTGCTCTCAAGGATCTCTTCTGCGAGGCTTCCGGAGTGCTCCCGGTCACCTCCCGTTTGCGTTTCCTCCGTAACGTTTTGTATTCTTTTGCCTCCGTCTCTGTCTTTGTCGAGTACTCTGCGGTTGTTTTTCCTCTCCGGGCCGTCTTGGTTCACTTGTTTAGCACGATGTCGACAGCCTTGAGTATCATCTTTATTCCTCTTTTAACCGTCATGTTTACATTCTTCTGTCTGGTCGATGTTTCTTACATTTTTGTCGCTGTCGTTTGTATTAGCTTCGGTAGCTCTGTTAGTTCTATTTCATCTTTTTGTAGCGTTGTGGTCTCCGTTTCTTTACTCTCCGCCTTGGTCTTTCTTGTATGTTCGATTCTGCTGTTGTTATCGGTAGCAATAACTGCGGAGGCCGCCGATATACAGTTTACCTCGCTACCTATGCTAATAACCAGACGTGCTGGTTATCCTGTCGCGTCCCAGAGGACACAATTTTTCCCAGTTCCTGTTTTCCGCCAGTGAAGTCATTGGCACTCCCTCACCATCTTCAATAAAAGTTTTGTTTGATATCAAAAAATTTTCCATTTTTGTTCCCACGAGTAGTCAGGAATGAAAATCCACCCCCACAGAGCCTGATTGTGGAGGTAAGGCTAGATACAATGGGTGGGAGGGTTGCCCGGTACCCCAAGGACATCGTTTGCGACACTTTTACCCAAGTGCTACTCAGCCTTCGGCACGATAGCTCCCACCTTGGCTTGGGGAGTTGGTTCGTGACAGGGATTTTGTTCCCTTGGCCCGGTTGTTACGCCAGCCGGGTTCCTTATAATTCCCGTTGACCAGAATCTTCTACTGCCCATAAAGCCGCTTCATTCCCTGGCCGTTCTTCTATCCGCCATCTGAGGACTCGCCCGGCCGTTTCCTCATACCTCTCCGCGAAGTTTAGGGAACGGGATTGTTATTATTATTATTATTATTATTATTATTATCATTATCATTATTATTATTATTTCTTTCATACATTTTTCATTCTTCGTTTTTAACATTTCTTATTTTATAACATTTTTCGTATTTCGTTTTTTCTTTTTGTTTCCGAGAAACGTTTCGAATCGGTTATTGTTAAGTATTTGTTATTTCGTTCTCGTTGACAAGATGTAAAAATGCTCTTTACACGATCGGGAGGTTTTGTAATCTATGCTACGTCAAGAACGATGATCAAACATTGGTCGACACCAAGTGTCAATCTGTTATCGTAAATCCTTTCGGTAAATATTGGAAACGCGTATTCACCTACGTTTCGACATTCCTTTCTCTCCTTTCTTTTTTATTTTTCTTTTTTATTCCTTTTTTTCTTCTTTTTCATCCTTCCTGAATTTATTCGAATTGAAATCGTATGAAAACTATGCGCTAATTAATTTATCGACAAATATGTTTTCCCTGTGTATTTTTAAATAATATTATTTACTTCTGCTTACCATTGTCTGCAATAGTTCGCTAAAATTAATTCAACTATCTTCGATTTAAACGTTCAAAAATAATTAACTTTTACCTTCTATCAAGCTTTTCCGTTATTAATGCGAAATTCCTTTATATCAAAAAATCTTTCTCTCTCTCTCTTTCTCTATCTCTATCTATCTATCTATCTCTTTTTCGTTGAGAGATCATCCCTGCATAGGAAAAATACGTGCGAAACGAGTGGAGCATTATATTTCGGTTTGGTGATTTTGTACAGTCGAAATATCGAGCAGTCTTCATATCAAGCGAACGTTATGTTTTTCTTTTCACGTTACAGCCTCTATTGTTTAGGATTATTTGGCGCGAAAATGACAGCAGTATTCTCCGTTTGTCCGTTTACCGTTACGCCAAAAAAAAGAAAGAAAGAGAGAGAGAGAAAGAGAGAGAGAGAGAGAGAAAAAGAGAGAGAGAGAGAGAGAGAGAGAGAGAGAGACAGAGAGAGAGAGAGAGAGAGAGAAGAGAGTAGTTAGCATGGTTGCTCGAACGGAATCGAACGGAAGTACAAAGCGAATCGTATCTTTGAGCATTCGTTTTGTTTCGACCGAACTGCATCGGAGATGCTGCGTCGAGTTCTCCTACGTCGTTTCCTGCTGCTTTTCGTGTTGTTTCATCATCTCGTCGGTGGAATCTCTCAGTGTCCTTCGAACGACACGTGTACGAGGGGTAAAAGGGCAGAAGATGATGAGAACGCGAGGTATCTGATATTTCCACAGGGAAGTAACGTTCAGGTGAGATGCCAACCAAATTGAATTTATTGCCTCGTACGTGGCACGTTCTTTCGCCGATAACTCGTAACGTAACGAACTAAAAAATCGACCGAGATTTATAACTGATATTATCGCTGTTTTTCTTTTTTGTTTCTTTCTTTTTTTTTCTTTTCCCTTCTTTTTTTTTTTGATCAACGAAAAAAGACTCGAAAAAACGTATGTGTTGTGTTTGGATTGAAGTAAAAGGGAGTAGGATAAAAAAGCAGATTCGAACTCGTTCACCGACGAATTAATCGACAACACAAAAAAAAAGAAATAAAACAAGAAAAGGAAAAAAAGAGAAAATGGAAATAAAAGATAAAAAATACACAGAGGATTCGCATGGAAAAGGATTCGAGCGTATTTTATCGAATTCTCCGCGCTAACGACTTAAAAAAAAAATCTATAATACCGCTTGTTCGTTAAAGGAAAGTAGTAAAAAGCAGGGCTAATAGAGAAACTTTTTCACAAGTTCCCTATCACGGGGAACTTTGATAATAGGACATTTTCGAAAGTCGCTTTTGATTAACTAATTTTGCTGTGGCGAATACGTATAACTAATCGTTATGATGGACGAAGTTAAGCATAGACGGTTATTAAACGATAAAAATTAACAACTTTTTTGCTTATTATCATTCTTTTACGTCATTGTCGACACAAATCGGTCTTACATACTATATCTCACGGTTTATGATAGAAAAGGAAAAATTTACGAAAAACTGCTTTTAATCTTCCTTCTTCACCAACATTTTCATTTTTATAAACTGTACGTAATCCTCGCGCAAGATCAGTTCATATAGAAAAACAAAAACAAAAATCTTGGGTATTTATTTAATTTTTACATATCTTAATTTTTTAATAGAAATGATCAATAACCGTTACAGTTGACCCGAGTACTTAGTTTCATTACCGTCGCGCATTATTATTCCATCTGTTTTATGTAGAAAATAATTATTTTCCTTGAAAAATAATTGTCTCGTGTTAAATGCGAACAAAACTATCTAAAAGGTCTAACATTTGATTTCTTACTCAATCATAATCTATTTATATATTTATGTAGGTTCAATAGATTATTCCTAAAATCAATGATCGTATATGTAAACGTCTAAAGTTGCATCGACGTAAGTATAAACTTTTTGACTTTGAAATCATAGCGATCAACCAACTGAATCGGGAAACGACGATAAAATGGGAGTCATTACTTGCCGGTCGAATTTCGACAGAAGACGTACGCTTACATAAAGAATAAATCGCTCTCGTTCGTGGAATCGATTCAAAAAGAGAGAGAAAAGAGAAAAAGAGAGAGATAGAGAGGGAGGAAGAATCAGAGACACGTAGATAGATAAATAGATAGATAGATAGATAGAGAGAGAGAGAGAGAGAGAGAGGAGACGAAAAAGAGATAGAAAAAGAGAGAGAGAGAGAGAGGAGACGAAAGAGAGATAGAAAGAGAGAGAGAGAGAAGAGACAAAAGGAAGATAGATAGATAGATAGATACAGAGAGAGAGAGAGAGAGAGAGAGAGAACCGTCGAATGGAGAAAAGACTTTCCCCTCGGAGCTATCTCGTTTCAATATTTCAAGCGATTCGGTGATCGAGTAAACTTCGCGCGTAAGACAAGCAATCGATTCGAACGTCGGTAAATAACTTCGTGGCTTTGGCTACAATATAGGTAAGATTGTTTTTTGAAAACAATGCAATCGGGATGGATACCTATCTCTCTCTATCTCTCTCTCTCTCTCTCTCTCTCTCTCTCTCTCTCTCTCTCTCTCTCTCTCTCTCTGTTTCTCTCTATCTATCTATCTATCTATCTCTTTCCTTTGAAAAATGGAAATCATTTCTCACGGAAATAAAAACTGTCTTAACAAAAGAAAACAAGTGATAGAAATCTAATTTTGTTAAATATTAACACAGAAAAAGTTTCTTTGTAATAATTCCATCTGGTTAATCGATTTAATATAATATTCTCTTTTCCATTTTCTTTTCGGTATGCCACATCTACGTAAATATACACAGTTGGTATACTGCATGACCATCAGCACGTACTCGAAGCCTCAAGGAATGTTTACCGTTGGCGTTACGGCCGGACTGGCATGGGAGCTTCCTCATAGAAATACCGTATTGTACAGGAAGCCGGCCGAGGTTTATCATCGTCGAAGCAGAAGGGAGTTGTACCGCAAAGTGGAACTAATGCTGAAAACGTGAGTGACATGCACAGAGTGAGGGAAAGAGGAAAGGCGACAAAGAGAGAGAGAGAGAGAGAGAGAGAGAGAGAGAGAGAGAGAGAGAGAGAGAGAGAGAAAGGTAGAGAAAGAGAGGGTGGGTAAATGCAACGAAGCGCGTATCTACTTGATACCTGCGTGTTATTGGCACTGTCCACATTATTGGACAATTTATTGGAAGCTATGTCTCTCTCTCTCTCTCTCTCTCTCACTCTCTCTTTCTCTTTTTTTAATTATAGCGTTTTTTTCTTTCTTTCTAAGTATCTTATCATAGCGGGAAGCAAATTACATCTATCGAATATTGAACTCCGTTTAAAATTGATAATATGGTTATTATAAATTCCGACAATTGTCAACGATAATGCACGTTGAGGGTTGGTTAACTCGATTTTATAAAAAGTTACTCGACATATTTCTTCTGGTATTACCTATTGCTCTGGTTATTCCAGAGAAATAGAGAGAGAAAGGGAGAGAGAGAGAGAAAGAGAAAAAAAAAGTAAGAAAGATCATGCATAATTATTTTTATTCGTACTTCGAGAAAGAAGTTCTGTCATAACGCCTCGACACTTCCCGTTTATTTGCATTGCATGTTCTACATATATATGTACGAATGCGTATATATTTTTGTGTGTGTGTGTAATTTAACGAAAAAAGCCACAATAAAAAGCGGCTTGCCTTTCCATAATACGCCTGGCATACGAGTGCTCGCATGCATGGAAAATAACGACAAGGTAACTGTAATTACCGCGTAATACATATTACGAGGTGCAAACGTTTCGTGGAATTACATTTGTAAATCCGTTGGATTAGACGACATCTAGGATACATGGAACTTCGCAAATTAAACGAAAAATTAATGTACTTCTTTTTTTACAAAAAAATCGATCAATTGTTTTTACAAGCAATTTAAAAATGCAAAACAAGACGAAAAATAAGATGAAAGAAATAAGTCGTTGAGTTATGTTTTTCTTTTTCTTTTTTCTTTGTTCCTTTTTTGTAAAGATTGTTCTTTTTTATCGTTATCGTACAATCGATTTTATTTAATTAAGGTAGGATTTCCTTGTATTGAAATAATTGTTCGTCTCTTACTTTCTTAATCTCTTTCTCTCTCTCAATCTCTTTCTCTCTGTCTCTCTCTTTCTGTCTCTCATTTTCCGATAAATTCGGAAAAAAAAGCAGAGAAAGCAATGAGCGACAAAAAGAAAATAATCTCGACGATATCGATGCTAAAGGCATCCGAGTATCCGAGGCCTTTTAATGAGAGACTCGGCGACGAAGTCGAAGTCGAAGTCTTAAGACGGTCGTTTAAAAATAAAAAGAAAAAAAAACTAACAACAGGTCGCTCCGTTCGTTTCAAAGCGGCCGTACGATAACGAGTGTCGAACGCGTGAATCTCTTTCCTTTCCTTCATTCTTTACACTCGCGTTCAGTGTAATATAAGTCGTGAGAAGCAAAGAAGAAGAAGAAGAAAAGAAAGAGAAAAGAAAGAGAAAAGGAAAAAAACAATGACGACAACATGCGCTACGACCACGTCAGTTTTTTCTCTCCTGGAGAACCACAAAAAAAGCAATATTTTTGCATACGCGAGATGTTTTTTTGCATTTTTTCTTCTTTCTTTCTTTTTTTCTCATCTTTCGCCAGTTCAACGCGTCACGTTTTCGACGCCACGAACCTTCGAAAGGTTTCGTCTTCTCCTTCCTCTTCCTCTTCCTTTAACTTGTTTTTTCTCTTCTTCACTTTCGTCGTAGGATAACGAGCGTTCAACCTGTGAAACACTTTCCTTTTCCCATTATTACTATTCGCATGATATAAGTTGTAAAAAGAAAGAAAGAAAATAAGAAAAAACAACAAGGCGACGACCGTACAACGACCTCATTCATTTATTTTCTCTCCTGGTGACACGAAAAAAAAGGAACCATGTTTGGTATGCTTGATAACCTTGTTTCTTCCCTTTATTTATTTCACTTTTTTCGTCAGTTCAACGTTACGATATGCCAAACTTTGAAAAATGTCTTTTGCTTCCTCTTCTTCTTATTCCTCCACAGTTTCTTTTTCTTAGCTTTCATGAAGAGTAGAAAATGACGAGAGGTGAGTCGAAAAGCAATAGTTTGACTTCTCGAGGCCATTGTGCCCTTCCAACTTGAACAACGATGCTTTGGTAAGAGCGAACTATCAGGTACCTGCTTGCATGGATAGAGCGAGAAAGGGGAGAGAGAGAGAGAGAGAGAGAATAGAAATCTCATGAGAGCGATTTTGGCGCTCTTGACGAAATTTTAGCTTTCTCTCTCTTCCTATATATATATATATATATATATATATATATATATATATATATATATATATATATATATATATATATATATATATAAATGTATATATATTTTGGAATAAGTATCAAAGGTATAGAAAAAGGAGAGTAGAGGTCCAAAAGGGTTATACGGTAAGAGGGGAGAACAGTAAGATGGGAAGAAAAGAACCCCCGACAATAGCCAGGAGAAGGCATTATTCGGATGCTCGTACCGATCAATTAATGCGCTCGAGTGCCCTTTATAAAGAAGCATTTACTAAAGCTAAGAATTGGTACGTGTATGGGATTAAGAGGTCGCAAAACGATCGTTCATTCTCTCTCTCTCTCTCTCTCTCTCTCTCTCTCTCTCTCTCTCTCTCTTTTCTCCTCTTTTACTTTCTCTTTACCACTTTAGGCCTGGTACCCTCTTTCATGTCATGAAACAAATCATTTTTCTTTTGAAAAAGAAAAGAAAATAATATAATATTATAAAGAGAAATAAAGAACAGAGAGAGAGAGAGAAAGAGAGAGAGAGAGGATAAGTAAATAAGTACTTAAATAAATCATCGTAATACCAGGTGTCCGTTAATATTATTTATTAAAGAAAAAGTTGTGAATATGAATTATGATCATTTTCTAATTGAAGAACACTAGATTCTGTCTTTTCCTCATCTTCTTCCGAAAAAAAACATTGTTCAAGGAGAAAATCATGGATATAGTAAAATCAACCTCGATTACTTTCATCCATCTATAGTACATATCTTTTGTTTTTGATCTTATTTTCTGATGATACAACTTTTATTCGAAGAAATCAATTTGACTACAGCTACTTTGGACATAGTTTATTGAAACAGGCTTTACTTTCAGTCTTATAATAATATATCTCGAGATAGATGATACAGTATTATATTGTTATATCTTACGATACTAACAGCCGGCTATTGCTTTGGGGATCGTTAGAATTCTGAGTTGTTCGAATAGCACGTTGTAAGGCCCTTAGAAGGCTGAGGGAATATTCCGTAGCAGTGACACTACTATGAGAAAGAGAGAGAGAGAGAGAGAGAGAGAGAGAGAGAGAGAGAGAGAGAGAGAGAGAGAGAGAGAGAGAGAGAGAGAGATAGTCCTGACATCAACGTTCTAGCCGGCATTATCGCCAAGTTAATGAATAGACCATAGACTCTTGGCGAAACTGACGGCCGATAACGAGGATGATAGTTACAAACGACACCGTCGTATCCTCTTTCTCTCTCTGTCTCAGCTTCTGTCTCTGCCTCTGTCTCTCTCTTTCAGACACAGGCCCACTCTATGTATGTACCTGCACCATTTAATGTGTATCGCAAGTCACGTTGTGTGACTCCTTCTCTCCTTTCCTTCCTTCCGTCCTTCCTTCCTTCCTTTCAGGGTTAACGAGAAGCGAGTTCCCTTCGTCCTTAATATCTTTGAGAATATAAGCAATCTTATATGATTTTCTTTTTCCCGTCTTACGTGAGACGACGACACCGTCGAATTTTATCTAAGAACTTGTTTGCATTAAAATCTGAATATTGAGGATAAATAGTAAGTTTGGTAGCAACCTTCTTTGTTAATAGGCGCACGGAATAACATTATTTGTACATATGTAGATAATGTTTTCACGAACAATATTTATTTGTTTGGTTTTAGTCAGGGTAAAGATGGCAAGGCTTGCGTTCTCAAAGCTATTTGCAAGGCTTCCAAAAGAGATAAAGAGATGGTCGGCAAGGGTACTTTCCTTGAAGAAATCCTACATACAATTTTCACGTAAGTATTCGTGATTAAATGAATGAAAATGAGTTTACCTATCGATCAATTAAATTGTTAATAATGTTTTATAAATACCTGTAGACATCGGAATGATAAACATTATCGTAGTTCGTTATTTTTTCTTTTCTTTTTTATAATTTGCAGGTAATACTATACAACTGTAAAAAAATTAATTCTGTTTATCTTAAACCACCTCTTAAGCCACCTCTTGTGGGCTTTGGTTATGTATATTGAATTTTTGCTAAAGTCAATGTAACGCATTAAAAAGTACCGATCGAAACATTGAAAGATGTTTTGTCTAATAAATTGGAAGCAAAATTCTTATAAATAAAAAAAAAAGAATAAAAAGTTAATACATTTTATTAAAAATATGCGAGCAACGTGATACTTATGTATATATGCGCATACATTCATTTAAATATTTATCCTATACATATATTTCAAGAATATAAATTACAAATTATCTTTCCTGAAAATTTCAAAGGGCGCGTATAGTGATGAATAGGATACAGATAAACGTTAACCACAGCAATAAGGCTATTAGCAATCTCGAGGGCATAGAAACTTTGAGAAAATCTTCGACTTAAGAGGAAAAGGGTTAAAAGGCCAAAGGAGAGGTTATCTTCACTATTTTATTTTAACAAAATGTTAATATTATTCATAAGATCGAAATGACGTAGTGCTTTTAACGTTCCCATCACTTTTCTCCTTTCTTTCTTCTTTGACAAGCACCAACTGAAAAGTTTTCGTCTTCGAAACGTTGTCCCGCCATTTTCACAAGGACCAAAGAATTTCCCTTGATAACTTTCGACGTTGTTTTGAAAGCCAAGTTCTTCGATGCTGATCTTCAAAGAAAAATCGAAAGAAAGAAAGAAAGAGAAATTACATTCTACGAGGAAGTATCGATAAGTGTTAGAAGCAGAAAGTTGTGTGTAGAAGCTGATCTACAAAAAGTTTATAAGGACACAAAATCCGATCGTTCGAACGCAATTCTGGTCCATTCGATGTTACGTTCAAGAATAAACACTCGTTCTATCAAATTTTCTTCGAGTAACTTCACAAGTGTCCGTTTTTACATCCAACAAAGTTTACCTTGCTCTTACATTTAAAATTCTACGGATTTGTTTTTTATTTTACTAAAAAGCTAAACTGAAATAGGCTTAACATCTTAACGCTTTCGAATAGATAGGTAGTTATTCCTGTCTATTGGGAGAGATTCCAGAATCGATCAACGGGAGATTGCTCGACTCGTTTTCAATAGAAACCCCTCATCAAAGTTTGTAGTATAATTCCCATACCAAAGTAATTCGTTCCTTTAAACGATGAATCTCAAGTGTTAAATACGTTGAACCAATTTCGACCTTGACAAGCACTCGTGTATTTCCTTATGCAAAGTAGATAAGAATCTTGGCTTGTATTTACGTTGCCTTTACGTTCTACTTCGTTCTGGATTTCCCAGAAGATGAAACGTTTCTACGTAGTCGTTTTACGTAGTCAATTTATTTTTCGTGTTTCAAGCTTCATATATATATTCATGAAAAGTATTGCAAAAATATTTTGTTAATAAAATAATGTATTATTCCTCGTAATTCTTTTTTTCTTTTTTTTTGTAATATTTATTTTCATTATTCTCTTTAAGATCTTTCGAATTTTTGCTGTAATATAATGACAAGAAAGAGAGAGAGAGAGAGAGAGAGAAAGAGATAATGAATTACCTTTTTTTTAATTAAAAAAATAAAATGTTAGTTTTTAATATATAAACGATAATAAAATAATATCTGTTTAATTTTCACGAGTTTTTTTAATAATGTACGTTTAGCATCATTTAATGAAGAATATGTATGTGTATGTGAATAAGTAATGTAAAAGACATATATTATATATGTATGAAAAATATGTAAATAAGTACGGTATTCACATCCAAGGGAAATATGATCTCAAGGGAGTTAATATAATTTAAATATTGATTATAAATTATATTACATATCATGCATTTGTATAACAGAATACATCTTCGTTATATCTTCCTGAGCAACCGACATACCGATCGATATCTTTGAATTCTTGTGAGTTAGGCGAGCAAACGATCCTTTTAAACTTAAACTCGAACTTTTCGTGATCCATTATAGTTTATAGGACAATATTGAAGCTTAGAACGTCTAAGACTGGCATCGTCCAATGTAATAGGTCATTAACAAGAAAACTGTATCTGACGGTAGATAAGAGAATAAATGGCTGGTCAAATAATCAGCTAATCATTAAGCTTTTGGTTCTAACTAATTGAAATATCTATTTTAATTATATGATACAATTCGATAAACAATTGCATTAATCAATTGCATGATCTCATTCATTAAATAATTTCATTAATTAACTGTGACGTTTATAACGTTTATTATGACGTTTAACGAAGTTTATGAGATGAAAATGATAAATTATTTAAATTATAGATTACCCGATGGATTTTACGATCTCGATCCAATGACAGAATACGAAGAAGCCCATTGGAAGAAAGAAAATTGCGACGAATACGTAACAAAATGTCCGGACGTTTTTTGAAACAACACAGATGAGTTCTCTTTCTTGATCAATTCACACATCGATACATTTTTCTTCCGGGAAATCGCCTTTACGAGTACTTAGGCATCAACTATGACAGACTTCCTCTAGAGAAGTTCGGAAACCGCTTTAGTTAATGCTGCGTTTCTGCGACCAAGTACATACCACATCTTCCGTCCTATCCGTACTTCATCAAAACTTGGCAGCTCATTAACGAAATTAACGTAATAAATCTAGATCAATTAAATTATTCGTCGTTGTATTAATCAATTTAACTTAACGAATATTGATATATTATTTAATATAATATTTAATGCGTTTACAAGGAATCGAAGAAGAATAAGAACATTTCATTTATTCATTCTTATATTTCTTTTTACTCTTATAATACGAGTATATAGTATTAGAGATAGTAGACACATAGAACTTCTAGTACATCCACTTCTACGTACTCGTTGAACCGTATAATAAACATTCATGCTGTCAGAGCTTAATGCACTTTTTATTGCATATCGTCTAAGTGCTCGAATATCTACACGTTATGTGCGTACTCCCTCCAAAAGCTACAAACGCTCTATTTCGTATGATATTTTACCAATACGTTTATCGTAAGTTCACATTATAATGTCGTTCTTAAAAAAGTGTTTTGATGGTACAACGTAAAAATTCTACTAATTAATGTGCCCAAATGAGTTGCTGATACATAATATATATCTGTACATATATGTATCTACATATGTACGAACTATACATCTGACATCGTGTAATAACGCGCGCTATCCCTTTTCAACGATCGATATTCATCATTTCGATCAAATTAAACAGCAATACAATTATTGTTACTAAACTTCAAAATAATGACTCGGTTTATTTCAACTAAATGAACATAGACATGAAGAAATAAATACAATTTTCAATTGCGATGATATAAACGGGTAGGGTGATTCCCGTAAATAACACGATATCTTGGAATAATGTAACGCAATTAAATGTAAACAGTGTTTCCTCTATGTATTGATTTATTTCACATTTTTACAAGCTCGGTAGTTGTGATGCGTTTATCAAGAATCTTTGAAAAAAGGAATAAGAGGCTCTGAAGAAAGGTAAATTCGAAAATAGAAGGGGTGCGACTTAAAAAGTTAGGGTAAGTCCTTGATTCTATTCAAGTTACAATTTTACATAACAAGGATAACGTTAGGATAATGATATTGACGATAACAATAATTATGGTAATAATAATAATAACGATGATGATGATGATACCTATACTGCTATTAATATAGATTATGGTGATAGTGTTGAATTCTATGAATTAGTATCGATACGATTAAAGTCTGATAATATGAAAATCCGCGTGCATAACTATTGTTTATTCTGAAGTAAAAAGAGAATACTCATAGAAATAGTTTTTAATGTGTTTTGAAAAAGGCAAATTAAGAAAACAGCGCGATTTGGGAATTGACGATGAGTTGCGTTAATGACTCGCTATAGAAACCCTCTCTCTTTCTCTCTCTCTCTCTCTCTCTCTCTCTTTCTCTCTCTCTCTCCTTTTCTCTCCTACAGTTGACGGCCTCTACCTAGAGGAATAGTATTACGGCAACATGTCTACGTCGATGTATCACATGCTCCTGGTTACACGCCATGCGTACGTATACGCGAGTATGGGTGTGTGAAGGAGTGCATTCAGTGAAAATACACATGCATGATGACAAACCCCGGAAGACCATACATCGGGAGAAGATATAGGATATATTATTCCGCTGGTATGAACTATTATTGTAATACCATTCCGTTGAAATAACATACAGCATTTATTCGATATAAATTTTCCTTACATTTGGGGAATATCTACTAGGTAAACTCATAAAGTTCATTCTCGTTGTTTAACAATATTAAACGAACAGCAGTTAGATAATTTTCTTCTTCTTCTTTTCCCCCTTTAAATTCCTTGCAATTCTTTGACTTTTTGAATTAATTTTATTAAGTATATACGTCATCCTTTTTCTAGTTTGACACATGATGATTTCTTGATGAAATTGGATTTCTTAGTAAACGTTGAATAAATTGTTCGTTCTCTTGGCAGCATTCAAGAGAATAGATTCTGGCAGGCTTGTCACGTCTACTCGACGAAGAAAAGGGAAAAGACGAGGATGAGGTAGTGGAAGAAGAAGAGCAAGAAAAGAGGGAAAAGAAAGAGAGTGGTCCAGGATAAAATTACCTTTCGGAAGAGAAGCCACGCAAATGGTTAGAATGCATCCAAAGCAGGACTTTTTGAGATTGGATAACGTGAAGTAGGTTTTGATCTTTGAATATATTTTCAGATATTTGAAAGATTTAAATACTATCTGTTGATGTATATACAAATGGATCTACACATGAGAGAAGATGGCAGAAATCAAGGCTTTCTCGTTGAGATTTCCCAAGATTATACGAAGAAAAAAAAAAGAATTAGATAATTTTTACGTGTATCTTTCTGATGATACGTGTTGTGAACTGACAGGTTGATTCTCGAAAGTAATAAATTCTTTTTTGAAATTCTTCTTTAAAATTAAATTTGACTCGTATTTTTTTTATATTTTTGTTTATTATATTTTTTTGAATCTATAAACTCTATAGTTGAAGTATATCTATCTATAGTGTTTCTTCTTAAATCCGGAATGAAAAAAAATTATAAAAAAAAGGAAATTAGAAGAAATTTAGCACGTGGCAAAGGAATAAAGCTGTGAGATATAATAAAATGTAATATATACCTTCGCAATTAATATTTTAAGAAAATAATCAAATGAAATTAAATGAATGCTTGAAAATTCGATTAATTTGCTTGACGAAGTAAAAAGAAACTCTTACTTATGTACTCATCCGCATAATTACGTACACAATAAAACGACGGTAAAACTAATTAGAATTGATTGCAATTAAAGCAAGCACAATTACTTTCTTCTTGAAAAGGCTTTTTATGAGTAAAAAAGACGGTCGTGAAGTAAAATCGCGGGGCTCGACTGCAATGTTGCCCTGTAATTTTCTGTGTATCGTTTAGCGATAATTCGAAACTCAAAGTAGACTGTTTTACGAGCTCCCACGTGCGCGTCTTGTATAAATGTTGCGAAAGAGAGGAAGTCGAACGTTCGTTTACCTTATTACAAGTAAAACTATATTCGTGCCTATGAACTTAATAATACTTAACGATTTACTTTTACAATAAGGTCGATCTAATGACTTTTTATTTATTAATTATATCCATTTTCCAAAATAATTTTTTATCGTAACGAAATATTTTATTAAAATCTTGCCCGAATGAAATATGTAAAACGTATCGTTATAATAATATACGAAGATCATCGAGATAGTCGTCGAATTTCGATTGAAAAACCAAAAAATGAAAAAAAAAGAGAAACAATGGAATCGAAAGGCAAGAAAAGAAAGAAATAACGAGTAATCATGGTATGTTCGAAAAGTCGGGGGACACATCGTAGATTATCTTTTCTCATTTTTCAAGGCTTTCTCGCCTTGGGCAAGTCGAAGAAGAGTCGAGAATGTGACCGAAGTGATCGTTCCAGCAGTCCGGAACGATAACTCGTACATCAAACACACGTGGCGTGTCTCCATGTGACGCGAAAGACGACGAGAGTAAAGCACCGTTTCGACTTCTTCGAGTCTTTGAACCTTACATGGTGACTGGTTCGTGGCGTTAACTGTAAAGGATGTTGCTTTAGACACTTTGGAAAAATAAAAAAAATACTCTTTTTTATATTTTTTTTTCATACAAGAATATCTCGGAAAAAGAAGAAGAGAAAATAAATGAATTTGTTGAATAAAAAAATGGTCTGCTCGAAATAAAATAATAAAAAGAGGGGTTCGTGGTGAAAAACGAAAAATAAAAGGAAACGAAGTAAATAAGAAATCGTTCGATAGAGAAATGAGGGCACCATGGCTCGTTTTGATATTGATGGAGTTACCGGACGTTGTCTTTGGAGTATCTCTGTGTTACCGTAATGACACTGACTTTAGTGGCAGGGGTCAAAGTTCAGAAGAGATCTTTGTTAGAAGAAGACGATCCCTTGTCTTTCCAAAAGGCAGCGCTTTGGTGGTGAGTTCCTACGAGATTTATCGGTTCAAAGTTGGAACACTAAAGCTGAGCCAATGTGTAGACCTTAATTAGATAGGTTAAGAGGTTAACGGCGAGTTCGCATGGCAGAGTGAAACATTTCGCTTTTCTTAATCGAATTTACTCGAATTTATTCAAGTATTTTTCTTTTTTTTTTTTTTTTCTTTTCATTCACAGACGACCTTAGCTGTATTGAAGGCTATTATGGTTAAAGAACCACCGAATTGGAATATGATATATGAATTCGACGTTATATGGCCTATACCAAGTCAGGAAAATTTTCGAAAGAATTTATACAGAAAGCCATGGATTATAAAGCGACGTCACAGACGAGAAATTTACAGTAATTTCGAAATGGCATTAAACAGGTACGTACATGAAAGACCTTTATAACGTATTATTTTCATTTACTGCGGCTTTAATTTAATCTCCTCGGAACGTTTGAAACTCATAAAAAATCAACGATGAAAGCATTCGCATATGAAAAGGGGAATAACTCTTTTCAGCCAAAATCTCCCTGGCCGTCAATGCGTTCTTAGAGCTATTTGTGAGGCTGCCTCAATTCTAAATCAACCGGGCTTGTCATTGGTGGAAAAAGCATTGAAAGCAATCCTTAGGTACGCTTTTTAAATGGCTTTGTTTCCTTTATTTTCGGTTCTTTTTAATAAATATCTCGTTACAGCAATTCCGAGGACGTAGAAGAAACTGATTGTTACGATATAGCTTATCGAAAAGAAATGGATTGTCACCTCGAGTATCCTTGCCCGTTTTCTTTTATAGAATTACTCTTATACAGCTTGTACTCTTGAAATTCGATATAAAAAGGGAAATACTTTTTTCAATTATACGTAATTTATTCTTTATTCTCGAAATGATTTATCTTTAAATCGGAGAAATATTACGAATTAAATAGCATTTCTGGTTGAAGCATTAAAAACAAAATTCTTCCAAGATGCTTCGGCATAAATAAGTACCTGCAGTGTATCTCTTACAGTCACGACATTTTGTGTTTCGTGGATTCTACTTGGAAAAACCGTAATCTAAAACCTGAAAAACGGCTAACTTACAACCGTTAACTAAAATGAATATAAGAATATGTCATCCTGGAGTACAGATGTACAAATATAATTATCAAGAGGATGAGGAAAGTTTAACGCAATCACTAATACAATTTTTTCTTAAGATTTAACATTAGCAGTTAATATTTACCAATCATTGTAAAGTATATTATATAAATATTACATTCGTTAGAATGTTACGTATTTGTAATATATTGTTAAAAAGTGATTATTGTACATAAATTATTTATTGTAATAAAAAATAAGAGAATAAATAAATACATTTTTCGTACATTAAAGAATATTCTGGGTAATTAAAAGATTATTTTTTATATTTTTTGTTTCTTCTCATCGTCTTCCTAATCTGCATTTAATTATAATAGATTATACCTATGTATATGTACACATTAACTATATGCTATTGACTTGTCGTTTATTCTTCATCTCTCTCTCTCTCTCTCTCTCTCTCTCTCTCTCTCTCTCTCTCTCTCTCTCTCTCTCTCTCTCTCTCTTTCTCTCTCTCTCTTTCTCTCTCTCTCTCCCTCCCCCTTTCTCTATCTGTCTATCTGTCTGTCTGTCTGTCTCTCTTTCTCTCTCGTTCTCGACTTTAGCCTGGAAACTTTGAAAAGCGTCAACGTGACAACCGATATTACTTTGCGCAAAAGCCCGAAGCAAAAGAAAGTTTATCGATGAAGAGGTGCCTCGCTGCTTTCAGAGTCAGTGGAATGCAAAAGACGATTGTTACGGACGATCGAGCCGTTCCGAAGCTTATAATCGCGGGCCAAAGTCCGGGCCATTGTTCTTCTTTATATTCTTCTAGTCTTCTTAGATACTTTCAACGTGGCAAAAAGTTTTCAGATTCATTGTATTTTTTATTCACGTATTTATCTTTCCACGTTCGTTACTTGAAAACTTTATTTTAGGACGTTTACAATTTCATTTGAATTATGATAAATATATTTTAAGAAGTTAACCAGTGGGATATGGTTGTCCGATACATGTTCTTTTTTCATGATACGTAAAGAAGAAACCGATTTGCTCTACTTGACAAAAGATGTTTTCGATCCATAAACGTAATAACGACAAATCAATAATTTTATGAAAGTAGTACGGATGAACAGTTCTAATGAACAATTCTAATTAATCTTTCTATTTTTTTTCTTTTTGTTAAATCGTTTTATTCTCTCAGAATCGAAATGATTAAGTATGTTTCTAGCTGATGTTTTTTCTTTTATATATATAGTATATACTATTTCTCTATTTACTACTTTTAAATGTGAAAAGTTATCGTTTGAATCTGCATTGTTAATTTAGCCGCTTAATCTTCCTATTAAATCCTAAGAGTATTTTTATCGAAAAATAATTGACAAGCTTTGGACCAGGTTCAACTATGAATCTATGTGTATACATAAGTTTTCGAATTTTCGCGTGGTTAAATACGTAACACCTAGTGCAAGTTTGTAGACCTGAATATTACACATGTACGCCGATAAACTTTAATCGTATTAACATCGTCGAGGTGATTAACGCCCGAAAGGCTACCGGTGGTTCGACCTACCGTGTTCTTCGAGTTCGCGTTAATCGTTTGTTAAATAAATCCGGAGGAATTGCTGGTAGAGAGGGGAAGAGAGAAAGAGAGAGAAAGAAAGAGGAGAAGAAGAGGAAAAAGGATAGAGGAACGTTAACGAACGGCTACGTGGCAATCTTCGAAATACCAAGCAGAAGTATCAACCAGAAGTACTTGTTCTTACTTGAAAGAAGAAAGATTTGGTGCTTGTTCTCCGTCTACGAGAAATATACAGAGTGAGTACAAAGAGAAGAAGAAGAAGAGAGAGAAAGAGAGAGAGAGAGAGAGAGAGAATTATTTTTAAAAATATCTTTCGAGAGAAAAATAATAATCTTATTTTGTTGTTGTGCTATTTTATCTATTCATTCTTTTTTTTTGAATCATACATTGTAATAATTATCTCGTTCCTTTTCTTGTATTTGTTTAATGGTATAATGTAAAATATAGAACATTTTTTGTACACTTATACTTAGCGTACCTTACAATACGTGTTATTTTTTTCTATTTTAGTGTTAGATTATTCTATTTATTTTTGTATTTTTTTGTACTTTTGTTCTATTATTCCCACAGCGTATCTTATATGTGTAGTATTCACAATTATCCGATCATTTATTGTATTGATTTCCCATAATAGTAAAACGTTTACAAATACGACAATTATCCGATTTGGTGCTACCGACCAAATAGATTTCAATGAAATTTCAATGGATGAATCTGTTGGGTTTGGCTAACATATTATTGAACTATTTTATTGGACATTCGCGACCGAGATTACTCTTCCAGGAAAATAATAACGGTGTAAAACTTTATGTCTTAATTCTTTCCACGTCCTCGTCTAAGGACATATGTATTAACTAAATAAAAGAAGATAATCGTGAAAAAGGACTATTTCGGTTTTCGATCCACGAGTAACGGGTTCGAAGAAAATTTTTATTTATCGCATCGTTAAAGTTCGATCGGAAACTACGGTGAATTTAGCTGATTCTGCTCTTTAATTACACGGAAATCCAAAGTATTTAATCGCTCCAATTCCGCAAACTCGTTTGTTACTCGCGGCGAACTTTTCTTCGGCTAGCTGGTTCTTCTTCGTCTGGAATGCGGGTGGAATGCGAGACAATGAAAAATGTAAAGGGACTAGAAGAAAGGAAAGAGAGGAGAAATAAAAAAAAAAGAAAGAAAGAAAGAAAGAAGGAAAGGGATGAATAAAAGAAGAAGAAAGAAAAAATGACATGGTTCTCGTTAAATGCACGAACCTATAAGAATGTTCTGAATGAAGGAATTTCCTATCATCGATCCTCACCCCTCACACCTCCTTCCCATCCCATCGCAATAGCACACACCTGTGGCGACAGGTACAAGTGATAAAATTGAAAAAAAGAAAAAAAAATCCGAACGTACGAAGGAAAAATGTCTAGTAGCCGATATAGTTCTCCTTTTTGTTTTCTAACGACGATGAGTGGTTCGGTTCGAGGATTAAAAGAATTTTAATCGAGGACAAGGTTTTTCTTTATAGATAATATTTTTTAAGTGATGTCTCGTACCCGATGAATACTCGAGAGACCTCGATCGAGTTTTCTAGTATCAATATCGACTATCGATCATTTTCTTGACGGTGTCGTTTTTCTACGATGAGAGAGCTAACAACTTCCTGCTTCCTAAAGAGCTTACCGAGGCGAGTCTTGAGATATTTCTACCGAGTAGAAATCAATCCTTGGTGAGTTCCACGTAGAAAGTTTCGTCCACGTTGGTTCGATGTCCTCGAATGCTTTTGGTTTGCCTTTTGTCTTGTCTCGTGATTTTCAAACGATTTTCTCAACGCCATAATACTATCTATATTACTTTTATTTTCTTTTTATTCTTCTTTGATTTTCTTTTTTCTTATGGAAGTAAACAAAATATATAAGCGCTTACTTTATCGAATGGATCAAAATTTTATTTCAGAATAATGAAAAGATGAAAAAAGAGATAAAAAAAATCAGACTCTTCTCCTGAGTAATTTCAAAAAATGATCGCGATAAAAGATTTCTATTTCATTTACGTCCTAGGGTAATTTGAAGAAAAAGTTATCTTGTATCCCTCATATCATTTCGTTGAAAGATATTCGTGAGGATACTCGTGTATTCGTGACTAAGAAGGGCTACTAAATATATTAGGTCAACATTCGTGAAGAATAGGAAAAGGGAAAGAGAAGAAAGAGAGAAAGAGAGAGAGAGATAGAGAGAAGGATGGGTTACAATTTTGTGAAATGTTATTACCACGGAATATCGTTTTGCAATTTTCACCAAAGTTACTATTGCAAATGTTGCGTTAAACATTTAAAACTTGTTGTCAGAATATATATATTGTTACTGTATCGAATATAATTGATGATAGGTACGTAATAGATATATTTTCATCAATAGTTAGTATATTCATAATAGTTAGTATTTATAGTTTCATCATAAGTTAGTATTTTCATCAATATATCAAGAATATACGAACTCATTGGAACATCAACTTTTTCTTTCTTTTTTATTCTTATAATTTTTGAACAAAAATAAGGATAAAAAGGATAGAGGACAACAAAAACTAAAAAAAAGAAAGAATAAGAGTGAAAAGTAAAAGAATAAAAAAGACAAGAATCCGATATGAAAGACAAAGGGTTGATCGTAAAAGCCGGACGAGAGACTAAGGGTAGAAAGAAGAATCGGAGGAAAGGAAACTCCGGAAGCCGATATTTTCACGTATTGGTGAAATACTCATGTCTATTCCAATGGAAGAATGTGACAATATCCTTTTTTTCTTGTGGTAGAAAATAGTAGGTAGGGAGAACGAATTTCTATGAATTGTCGCGAAGAAGCAAAAAGGCAGAAAAAGAAATAGAAGGAAGCAAGATAGAAGAAAATCGTGAAAGAAAACGAAAGGGAAAGAGAAGGAGAGAGAGAGAGAGAGATCTATAGAACCTCATGATTAGAAGCACGAAACTATGATTAATGTACGATCACGTGAAAATGTAGAATTCAATTCTACTTGTGCACAAAGTTAAATGTTAAGAAGGATTGAAAAAACAAATGCGCTAAGATGAAGAAGGACGAAGAAAAGGAAATACATACGCTCTTGCTATCAAGGAACGAAATTAATGCCAGCAATTCGAAACCTCGTAGAAGGTAAAGGAATTAAAGGAGAAAATTGAAAGAAAAAAATATATAAGAAAATAAAGAAGAGACAAAAAGAGAGAGAGAAAAAAAGATTGCAAGAGGAGCCAAGTCGCGAATCACTCACGACGACAACGAAGACGATGACGACGATGCCTATGGTAACTTTTTGTAAGATTAAAAAATTGACAACAATTTTTCACGTTCTATCGATTCTCAAGAAAACCAGGAGCGATATATATGTGTGTGTGTGTGTGCCTCTCTCTCTCTCTCTCTCTCTCTCCCTCTCTCTTTTTCTCTCACTTCCTCTCTCTCTCTCTCTCTCTCTCTCTCTCTCTCTGTGTTTTTCTTACGAACGAACGAACGATCTAATCTCTTCCTTTATCCAAAAGTAAAGCTTCTCCTCGTTGTGTCTTTTTTTCTTTTGTTTTTTTTTCATTTATTCTTATCCCGTGATTCGAAACGTTTTATGTCTATTTCTCTGTCTCTGTCTCTCTCTCTCGCTCTCTCTCTCTCTCTCTCTCTCTCTCTCTCTCTCTCTCTTTCTCTACATTGATACTAGAAAATTATATCTATATCTTCTTTTTCTACGGTAATATCAATTTTCCTTTTCCCTTTTACGTACTTCTTTCTGCAAGATAAAAGTAAAACAATGTTACACTACATCGAAAGATGGAGGAAAGCTTCAATACTATATATGCATATACATACGTACATAAGTACTTATGCAGATATGTATCTCTATCATTCTACCCCTATGTGTAACCATCGTACCCATCCTCGAAATCCACATAGTCGATTCTATTTTAAGCTCAAGGATTCGGTTAAAGTCAACCATTTTCCGTCTCGAACTCCTCCATGGATTCTAAGAATTGCTAATCGAGCTGTCACTCGCTTAGGAGTTACCCTTCGTTTTCGGAAAATCTCATTTACATTTCCTTCTATGCTAGAAAGATCGAAATGTCTACACGTATGTATGTATATATATATGTACAAAAAAAAGAGAGAGAGAGAGAGAGAGAGAGAGAAAGAGAGAGAACGAGATAGAGAATGTAAAGAGGATTTCACGTCGTTTACGTATCAGCACCCCAAGCAATGTCGTTCGTTATGATTATTTCGTCGATTTCCTAGCGACATTCCAATCTCTCCTTCCACTCACTCCCGTTGCATCCAAGTAAGTACATCCCAATCGAAGTCACGAAATACTTTGGAAGGATTTCACACCGGTTTTCGCTGTCACGAAGGCAAGAAAGACTGTCGAATGCGTTACCAATCCTTTCCTTTCTCTCTCTCTCTCTCTCTCTCTCTCTCTCTCTATGTGTGTGTGTGTGTTTTTTTCTTATTCTCCTTCTTCCTCTCATCGAGTACAACGAGGAGCAAGACACTTTTATTTCAGATAAGTCGTCGAACAACTTTTCAACGTATTATACCAGGATTTGCTCGCGAAGAAGTTGGGTAATTCCTTTACGACTTCGCACTCGGCCGAACAACTTTTGGCTTACTTTCTTTTTCTTTCTTTTTCCCCTTTTATATTTCCCTTCTTTTTACCGAGACAAAACAATTTCCCGTCATTGGCACAATCCAAAATAGCTATAGATAAAAGTCGAATTCTCATTCGATAGGACGTTAAAAATCTTCGAAGTTCGTATATGTAAGTAAGTACTTACTTTGAAAATTTCGATTTTTTATTGTTAATAATAGGTAACTAAGTAAGTAAATAAATGAATACTTACTTGAGAAAAAAATTAGGAGATAAAAAATTTATCTTTTCATCTAAGTACTTATTTACTTCAAAAGATAAATTTCATCTCTCTCCATAAAATTTTATAAATATATTGATCGATATTATTATTATTATTATTATTATATCGTTATAGAATTTGGACGATATCGAATTACGGTGAATCGATTGCTTTTGCTACGGTACGATAACAATGAAAACCAAGTCCTTCTTTCGTTCCATGTATATTTCATTTCAGAGATATGGATCGCTTTGTCGGCCATTGCCTGCTTATTCTGGCGATACTTTGTGGTCTGCTGTACGAGCACAAAGCGGACAGTGATCGTGATAGTCCGCACTCGAGACGGAAGCGTTACGTCGTCTTTCCGGAAGGCTCGAGCTTTTCTGTGAGTATCAAGAGGCACGTACAACATTCTTCTATACAAACGTTCCGGATCCAGGGAAACCCAGGAGATGTTGGAATATTAAGGAAGGATAAAATGTGTACACGGCGCATTTACTTCAAGACACACACACACGCACGCACACGCGCATACACCCACATACATACACACACTCAATCTATCATCTTTTTTCTTTTTATCCGACAAATCGTAACATTATATTTATTCTTCTATTTCATTTCGAACACGAGGGACCTGCTAAAGAGAAATTGTCTGCTATATAAATCGTTCGTTATATTTAAAAAAGGAAATGGAATTTGAAAAAGTAATGATTTACAATCACGACTGAGATGATAACAATCTTCTTCATTTTCGTATGACATATATGGTATTTCTTTTTTTTTTCTTTTCTTCTCTTTTCTTCTTTTGAAAAGTAAAATATTTACTATGCCTAATTATTAATATGTCCTATTGATGCTATCTTTCAGATCGCGCTCTGTATGACGATGCATACTCTAACGCCAGACAACATCTTCACAGAGGGCGTAAATTGGGGTATCTCTTATGATCTACCGAACGAGAGCAAGCCGGCTCTCGAACCGTTTCTTCAGCTCAGAAACGATAGATTCAAGAGCGCCAACAAATATGGATCGTTCAAGAACGGCTTAGAATCGGAGAATAAGAATCCTTTCGAGTATACTGGATGGAACGTGCCTGGGAAGTACGTCCAATTTTCTTCTTCCGGAAAGAAGAGGAAAGTTTACAAGGCCAATTATTACTATCTCCAGAGAAGACATCGTCGTGATCTTTACAATAAACTCGAGGTCATCATGAACTCGTGAGTATTTTGTGATTACTATTATTAATAATAACGTTATTCATTGTTATTATTGTTATTGTCATCATCGTCGTCGTCATCGTACCTTCGTCATTCTCATAATCGTTACTGTTATTATTATTGTTATTACGATGCGACAGTCGTGCAACACTGTCATATATCGTTCTACCTATGATATCCTAATACTCGATGATACTAATTATTAATTGACGGCATGACGTTTAACGTAATCTAACGCGACGGGCAGGACCATGCGGATTAATCGCCCAACGGAATATTAATACGATCGTTGATTACAAATGTATGTATGTAAAATATACGATTGTATTCGATCTCATTTCTAATCAAACACACACACACATATATACCTATCAATACGAAAATTAATTTCGTTCTATGACGAGTAGAAAAAAAAAACAGAGAGAAAAGAAAAGAAAAAGGCAGAAGTATATTATCACGACATTTTGAATTTTCTTCCTCAAGATCGATCTAGTAAATGTCGATTCTAGTTTTCGTAGATGTAGTAAGGGAAGAAAGGTCGGTCGTTCGTTGCTAAGAAAAAATTTTCGTAAAATTTATTACGGTCGAGGCGACAAGCTCAATGCTCGATAATAAAATGTTACGGTGACGTTAGTGGCTTCGAGCCGATCGAGCCTTGTTTCTCCTTACGAAGAGTCAGCCTGGCCCCATCGACGTGTCTCCGTTCTTTTTATCATCAATGTCCTACGTACCTCCTTTCGATCGAGTTACCTAATGCAAAGACCCAATATAGTATATAAGTATATAGACTATACACTTTATCTCGTCCTTGTTTCTCGGTAAAAATGTCCATTTTCGACCATAAAAATCTTCAATAAGATTTCATCTTGTTAGCGACATCCAAAAGAGAAAAAAAGAGAGAGAGAGAGAATTAAGTGGTTTTACTTTTGATGTAGTTATATCCCAGAAAATAAGTTGTATACTAATAAAAAAAAAAAAAACATTTTCAGGATCTACCGAGAAGTTTTGTCCGTTTTATTTGCATTTCTTTTTTTTCGAAAAATTCAATATTTCTTGAAACTCTACAGTTTGATAGAGTAAACGGAAATAAGAGGCGGGATTTTTATTTTTTCTTAATTTGCGGTAATTCTGTTGTATGCTGGTGAAAATTCTTATTAAACCTGTTAAACAAGTCGAAAAGTTGGTAATGAAATCTCTGTTATTTCTCTTATTTTACAGAAGTTCTTATCATAAATTTTATAATTTTACGTGATGTAATATTGTATGAGTTAACTCGTATCTAGAAGTTTTAAGTTAAACAGTTTTGAATGCCATAAGTTCACAGTACAATTACGAAACACACAAATATACGAAAATGAACCTAGCTAGTGTATTTAAACAGTATTAATTTGTGTAAAATATATAAAATGAAATTAAATATGGCACAACTCAGTTGGTATGAAATTCCTATGAATATTTGCATTAAGTTCATAATAGGTCATTAACTTCTATTTTATTGTTAAATTTATCAATTATTATTAAATCATCATCAATATCTCGATTGTTAAATATAGAAGATATATTTATATATGTATAATTAAATTCAGAATTAAACTAGCAGAGGAATTCGTTGTTACGGAAAATTTTATATTTCAAATAATAAAGGTTCCAATAAATTAAAAAAAGGAAGTAACGATTCTCTTAAATCTAATTTCTCCATTGTATTAATTATGAAAAATCGAACTATATACGCAGATAGTCGAATAGGATAAAAGAAAAAAAATTTTACTGTCTTGATTTTCATCTGTTAAAAACGAATTACCGCGGATAATAAAATCCGTGCTTCGTTTATTTTCATCTGTCTTATCAACCTAATGTAATATTTTATCAAAATCGAAGACAGCCACTTTACGAATATACCTTATTGCTCTAAGAATTTCATTATCTAACGTTTCATCTCTTGAATAGTACATAACCAAATAATAAATGAGATGAAAAGAGCTTTAGTAGAGAAAGTATCTCGAAATCCAACCCCTCTGATTCGTCCGTAACTGCCGAGGAAAAATAATCGAACCTTTGGGTGGAGCGTTATAAATCTGATTATGAGCGAAAGAATGTAGAGAATGAGCTAGGAAGGAAAGAAAGAAAGAAGAAAAGGAAGGTAGAGAGAAAGGGAGGAGAAAAAGAGAAAAAGAAAGAGAGAGATAGAAAGAGAATTAGAGAAGAAAAAGAGAAAAAGAAAGAGAGAGAGAGAGAGAGAGAGAAGAAACTATATCTCCGTAACCATTCGGTCTAGAAACGGATAAATGGTCTGGCATGCTTGTTCAGAAACGAACAGCCGTACGAGCGTACAGAATTCAGACTCACGGCTACCGAGGCGCCACCCTCTGATTCATGCCACCCTTAAGCCGTACTACTATCACCAGCGGCGACCCACGAACACCATCGGAGACACGAAAACCCTCTGTAAGCCATCTTGTAAACCGTTCTCGTCCACGCAAAAGCCATTCAAGCTTTACCAAGTCTTGGACAACCAAGACCATCTTTATAACTTTGACGCCTGACGGTAGAACTGTATGTTATTATTTTTCTTCTTTTTCTTTTCTTACGTTATCGTTGGTACCAGATGGTAAGACCTATAATATCTCAAACGAACGATCAAACTCTTCTATAAGAAAGAGAGAGAGAGAGAGAGAGAGAGAGAGAGAGAGAGAGAGAGAGAGATTTTAGACTAGAACGTAAACTAGTTTGATCGTAACTCGATGACTCGATTTTTCTGTGATAAATGATCGATGAGATTACCTTAGATCATGATTAATGCGATCGTCGAATCGAGAAAGCTATCGGAAGTGAATTGCTACGAGGAATTAAGAACTTTTTATATTTTTCAACGCGCTTTCGTATTGTAAGATAAGGAAACAAATTATGTAAAATAGTGTAAACGAATGTAATAATGTATATTAAAAAAATTAACAATGCTTGGGGTTTGTATAAAAAATGATGAGAGAACGGTATCAAGTAATATCTAAGATAATTAAATTGAAGGTTCCAAGGCTTGTCAGTTGTGTATGTGCGCGCGCGAGTGTGTGTGTGTTGAGATAAGCCTATCGATGATTAGACAAAAGATGGTAGGTGCCGGAGGTAACAGGCATGCATGAAATAAATGAATCTGCCGGTATCAAATGAACAAAGAGATGGAAGTTTCCAGGCATGTTAGTCGTATGTGTATACGTATTTCGTGAGATATGCTGATCGGTAGATGAACAAAGAAACGAAAGGTTCTAGTATTAATTAGTTGTGTGCGTGTGGTATGAGACAAATTGGTCACAGAGCGTGATTTGTCTTTGTGAGGTGCGTATGTTTATAGAAAGAAAGGAGAAACAAAAATATTGGAAGAAAGAGTAATAAAAGGTGGCGAGAGTGAGTGTGCGACTTTCTTTGGATTCCGCAACGAAACAACGAGGAAAGACGACGAAGGTACTGAGTGAACCAGGTCTTGAGTAGACCAACGAGAGGAAGAGATCAGACAACTGAACTAAGAGTATCACGTGTGGTCCTGAGTGGATCAACAAAAAGTAAAGACCTCGTTAAGTCAGGGAAAGAGGAAAAAATCGTAATATATATCGTTGTAACACCTTAAATATAATACTTGTATTAATAAAGTATATATTAATGAAGAGTAAGTATCCCGAGTTAGCCAATCTTTATGTAACAGGTAGGGTTGCAAAAATATCCTACATATATATATATATATATATATATATATATATATTATTTTGTAATTATATATATAAATATATGTATCTATGTATTTTATTTATATTTGAATTATATTTTAATTATATTAGATATTATTTTAATATACTCGAGATAAATCAAGATTTTACGGTTCGATATATAGATTTACATTTAGTAAGAACTATAAGTAGATTTACATTTAGTAAGAACTATAAGTACTTAGATAGATAAGTATATAGGAATAAATATTTAAAAAACGTAAGGGTGATCTAATGGCTACGGTTAAGAGATAACGTCTTAAAGGCAGTATCCTCTTCGTTCGCTAGCCACGCCCTAAAATTCACCCCCTTTGTCGGCGAACTCGATTCGTGCCGCGACTGGATAACATAATCGTTCGAAATATTCGCGTACCACGAGTTTTTGCATCGAAGATATATGACTCTTCGCGAGAAACTCGAATTCATTCGATGTGATTAACCGCGTTCATTGACCTAATTATATTGCAGCTGGTACCGCTGCGGAATGTGAAATACTTTTTTCCATCGATTATGGATCTTTTAATTACCATTTTTCAACACGTTTATAACGAGCTTCCTTTTTCTTTTTTCTTTTTTTAATAATACAAGGAGAATTGATAACATCATACATACATTTAAGAAGATATATTTTATGTTATATTTAAGAACATTAGGTAAAAAATACTTATAAAAAAAAGATTATAACTTACAATTTGTATTTTATGCATTTGTTTCTATATCATATGATATAGAACGTTTAACGTATGCATCTATAGGTGTAATTTATTTCTAATCTCTCTAAATAATTTCAAACTACTTTATTAGAAGCATTAGATCGATTAACGATTACTACTAATCTCTATAGCCTTAAAAGTATTAAAAGTTCGTTCTGTTAGAAGCAATTGTTGATTACACAATCGCATCTATACGTCCTTACGTATTTTACATTCAGAAGATAAAGGATCGTTAATCAATAGAAAAGTTACGGTCCTCGAATCAAGTCGTAACGTTTGAACTCGCTCAAAGCGGTACACGAACGGCTTTTGCAGCGGGCAAGTCACGTGAATTTTCTTCCTCTATATGAACGAAATAGAGAGAGGGATAGGGGGAGGGTGGGAGGGAGAGAGAGAGAGAGAGAGAGAGAGACTAGGAAGTAGTATTAGTACGAGCAGGAGAGTAGATCCACGTCACATCCGCCGTTGCTACATCCAATATTGCAGTCGAATCGAATGTCGAAGCATCGTGACGCGACGTCGGGTTATATATCGTCTGGCATAAACCACCTCTCGCAGTTAGCTTTCCCGATGGGAAAGAGAACGACGAAGTACGAATGAGAAAGAAAAGGAAAGAAAAAGAGATAGAAAGAGATATATACTAGCCACAAAACGGAAATATCCTGTTCGATCGGTTTTGCAAGGTAATAGTCGTATTAGAGACTGCCGATAACGACGAAAATTCACGGAACTTACAGAATATATCTGATAGTATAATAAAGTAAAAAGATTGAAAAACGTTATAGAATACTATTGATAGTTATGACGCATTAATACGTATCCATCAATCCTTTTCTAATCTTTACTATATATCCGATAATATCAAGAGCAACGAATCTATACTTACTGGCAAAACTAAATCAATCGTCTTTATCCTTTCAGAATGGGTTTTGACGGCAGATCCTGCGTCCTTCGGGCTCTTTGCGAGGCCTCCCAACGACTAATGCCGAAGGGAAACACTCTTGTGGAAGAAATGATGAGGATATCGTTCTCGTAAGGTTCATTGAGGATAAATTGAAAAAGAGAGAGAGAGAGAGAGAGAGTGAAAATTTTTGAATTTTTGGCTTTCATGTTGAAGATAGTTGAAACTCTTTCTCTCTCTTCTCTCTTTCTCTCTCTCACTTTCTCTCTATCTTTTCCCCTTGTCATCTTCCCTCTCTTTTCTTATTTCTATTTCATTCTAATAGTAAATTAAGAATCGATCGGATTTGAAAATAATTTGATTTATGGTGGGAGAGATGGAAGACGTTACTTCTTGAGAAGCATCGGTTAAGCAAATAACGTTATAAGGATTCCTTTCCCTGTTCCTTTACCATTCCAAGTTTGTTTCCCTCCTTAATTCGATCCTCTGAGTGATTCATTACTTTATAACGCGATCCCGCGCGTTCTCCGATTCCGGTTTAACGCTCCGATTGCTTTGCTCTTTCAAGTTTCTCCATCGACCGTTCCACCGGGGATATTTAACTCAATGGAATCGAACGAGCGTACACTATCCTACTAAATTATGCTGATACCTTATATCGTTCGCATAAAAAAGAAATATACAAATGTACAAACAAGATACGTATAAGATTTCACACTATAATTAAATTTGATTCATGAACATCATTTTTGTTAGAGAGATCCAAGAAGCAATGATACATTACATTTTAATATCGTTGGATCTATATGTTCTCATAATACCGAGTAATTTGTTACTAACTATGATTGAGTTCATTAAAGTACAACATTAAAATATTTACTATGAAACTAGGAAACGTTAAACCCTTGGATATGAACAAACAATGAATATACAATTTTTTATCGTCTCACTTAAGAAATAAAACGATTTATAACTTCAAAGTTACAACGTGATATATAATTTGCATTGTACATCATAAATAAAGAAATAAAACATGGCAGAGATAAGAATTATTAACAAATATCAATTGTCGCATACTGGACCTTTTATCTTACACTATTATCCAGTTATTTAAATTATTTAATATCTTTTATTCGATCGCATATTACTTATAATCCGTAGATTTGATAAGTTGAAATGCTATAAGTAGAATGCAGTCTTCTTACAACATTTCTACTTATACTATTCTGCTATTAATCTATCTTTATGTTTACATGTGTGACTATATCAATTAAGGCGTTAAAAAAAAATTGTCGGATAAATTTTTTTTAGACAATGTGAATAAATAATTCGTTCATACATTTTTTGTTTTGTTTGTTTACAGGTTACCCCTTAAAAAGGTATTTTCCTTTGAACCAGAAGAACATCACACGTATACCAATGCCCATAAAGCCGGTCACGAAGGCCAAGACTGCGTCACCATGTTCCCCGGATGCAGTTTCTCTCTCATCGACATGGCCCTCGGGAAATATAATGCACCGTCGGGCGACTATACCGACGTTACTGGCTACCATCCATCGTATCCGGTAATTCCAATTGGCCCGTCCGGAACTTATGCCACCGATGATGACCACGACGACGACGACGTTAGCGAGAATTGGACAAGATATAACATGAAGTAAACTCTATCTATCTCGGACAGGACGATTCTCGAAACTAGATGAGATTTTTTTCTCATATATCTAATATAAGTACGTAGGAAAAACTTTCGATAATATCAAAATCTATAAACGTTTGATTTTGTCTCTGACGTTTTAATCGGAAGATCAAGGTCAACGTTATAAAAAATATTTCAAGAAAGGGACGAAAAATTGAGAAATTTTAATGGAAAAAGAAGAAAGTAAAAGAAAGAGAAAGAGAGAGAGAGAGAGAGAGAGAGAGAGAGAAAAAAGAAGGTAAATCTCTTAACTATAGCAGTTAATCGGTGCTGCCGAGAAGCCATCGATAAAGAACCTCAAAATGAAAAGCAATTTTCGGGAACCCTTGAAGGAAATGGTTAAGTCGGAATTAATTTTCTACCTTCCCGGTATGTGAATCCGTATCTTTTCTTAAATAAGAGGGTGTCTTCGACGAGGGATCTAAAGAAGAAAGAAGAGAAAGAGTAAGGAGTTGGTGGGTAGGTTTTTGTCAAACGTAAGAAGGACAGACTGGCCTTGCTGATATTCCTTCGTCTTCTCTCCCTCATCCCCTTTCCACCCTTTTCAGTTTCTACGTTGGCTGCGTAACGTTGTGCGGTCAACGCGATAAGGGATGAAAAATCACTCGGCACGATTTGCGGACTTTCTTGAACAAAGATATGAAGATGTTGAGATCTTTTTCCTTTCTCATTTCTATACGTTAAATGTCTTTCTTTGTATAATACAACCATCTGCTTCCCCCTCTCTCTCTCCCTCTCTTTCTGTCTTCATTCTTCCCTCCCTTTCTCTCTCTCTCTTTCTCTGTCTCTCTCTCTCTCTCTCTCTCTTTCTCTATCTCCCTTCCTAACTCATTTAAAAAACGAACAGATGACTTGTCATAGAGAAAATTGATTTTCGACTTGTTCATTGTTATTTCGTGTTTGCCGAGCGTGCTTCTTTTGAAATAGAAACGTGACGATAGACTACCAACTGAGTCGATGAAAAATATACGAAAGCGAGATAATTGTCACATTGATCAATGAAGAAACTATGAATCAATGTAATTGAAATAATTAATATTTACATGCATGGTTACATTTATATATAGTAATTTGTATTATACAAAAATAAAAAAATAAAAAACAAGAAAACACGAGAAAATAAATAAAGAACTTCTCAATACATATATTTTTTATGAATTAATTAATCATTAATAATAAAAAATGTTAATATATACTTGCATGTACGTATTTCTAGGATCGTTTTTCTCATTTCGAGAATTTAATCTCTTAGATTTCATTTCTACATATATGTTTACTTACTATTGTCAAACCGTTAGGAAAGAATATCTTTATCTCTGTCTTTCATTCTCTTTTCAAGCTCATAAACATATATATTTGTTTTTTTTTTATGGTAACTAAAATTCAGTAAGAGCTGAACAGATATCGATTCTACGGCGTTGGTGGCACCGCCCCAGTTCGCGATGCAGGCCGGGCGTGGTGATGGTGCTGGTGGTGGTACTACTGCTGATAGTAGTGCCAGTGGTGTTAGTGTAGACCGCTTATAACAACCCTCTTTTGCACGACACCATTTGATTCTTGCACGGTTAACCACAATTCTACTACCTGTCCTTAGATTAAAAAGAAATGGGTATTATAATGGAAGAGAGAGAGAGGGAGAGAGAGAGAAGATTTTAATTGCTAATTAACGCATTATGAGATTGATTTATTTTTTATCAACGTCGAGATGATAAATGTTCATTTATAATAATATTTTATAAAGTGTTTTGAATAGACTATTTTAAAGACAAACGTACAAGAATCTTGTAACAAAATCAGAGATCGATCGAACATCGACTTAGTCCAATATACCGATCTCCTTTATGCGGTTAAACTTCTCCTCTTGAACTTTCTTCCGAATTGAGTCCAGTTACCTTCGCAACTTGTTCGACTGTGTCCGTTCGTAAACGTACTACTCGATGAAAATTCGATGAGAAGTTTCCAGGAAGTATCGTAGAAACGTGGAGAGGAAGAAGGAAGGATAAAGAGAGGAGGCAAAGTAGTGTTGGTGGGAGAAGAGTAAAGGACGGAGGAGCAAGAAAGATAAACGATCGCTCTATCGAAAAGAATGACCACACTTTACAGCTTCTGGTGAATAATCTTTCCTTACGAGCTTCTGATTTGTTACGAAGTGGTAAACACAAGTACAGTCTGGTGATTTTCGTTCGATACTGTAATACATATTATATGTGAAACGTAGCTGTAGATAAAGAAAAAGGAAACATAAATAAGGATATAAAACGATCTGGCAACAAATTTGAAATAAATGGAAATGTCAAGAATAATCGTAATAAAAGAAACAGATATATATATATATATATATATATATATATATATATATATTTATAGACTAGAATAATTTATTTTTTAATTGCGGGAATAAATTCTTAAAAAACGTTTCTATAGCAAGCAGAGAATACTTGACTATCGGTACGGCTAGCATCGAACCTCCCTCTACAATACTACTACTATCTCGAGAAATTGCTTCCTTTCGATTAATTTCATTTCGTGAAACGCGTATTACCTTCTCTCCAAGGTAGGAAAGAATGAGATAGAAGAGAGTCTTTCCGATTGCCTCGATGTCTTTTGCCGCCTTAGGTGATATTGTCGCTCGTTTTAAGTTTCGACGAAACAGAAGGAGCCTTCTTTCTCTTTTTTTTTTTTTATTCTAACTCGTGAATCCTTAGAAGAAGCTCTGCAATAACGACAGTAGTAACGGTTGAAAGAAGGTTGACCTAAGTAGAAAGAAAAAAAGAGATGAAAGAAGAAAAGGAAGAGGAGGAGAAGCTTGGGGCTATAGAAGAAACGAGGAAACGAAGGAACAACGAAATAGACGAAGGAACGAACGAACGATATCTTTTCCTCGGCGAATTATACTCAATGCCATTTCGATTCTCCGCAGACGTCAGGATTTACCAAGATTACTCCTTATCGACAGTTCTAACGCTTGAAAAATTAAACTTGAGTTCGATCAAACGAAGGAATTTATTTCGACATCTTCTTTCGCTTTACTTCTATCTTTTCCTACCTTTATTTATCATCTAGTAGAGTTGATTCGACTTTGATCAAACTCATCAAGATTCTCCATATAAAGATGGTAATACTTATATAAAAATGAATGAACGCGAACGCCACATTGTATAAAGAAACGGAAATAAATTGCAAGAAGTAAAGAAATAAAAAAATATCAATATATCGGCAAAATGATTATCTAAAAAGATGTATGTTCTCCGTATTGTGTAATAAATATTTAATTTGTACGATTTAATAAAAAGATATACGAAGACAGTTACTAATTATATAAGGTAAGTAGAATGAAAGTAAGAAAAAAATTGAAAAATTGATAACAGAATTGATAACATAAAACAGAACAATGATAATTATAAAAAAAAAGAATTAATCTATTTAATCGTTATACATAATTCGTATAATATCTTTCCATAATTTATAAGCCCAAGCCCAGGAGCAAAGCGAGGTGAACGAGATGACGTCACGGTAGCTTTCACAGGTATAGAAATAATTCAGACTTTATATAGTGCCACGTATCAGTCGTTTGTGAATTCTAAGGGAGTTTACTACATGTGTAGGTGCGCGCGCAAGAGCCAACGTTACTTGCGAGAAAGTGCGTCCTATATTATGAAAGACGCGATGCGTTGGACGCGCTCACACTCACCTCCCATCCGATATTCATAGGGAATAGGATAGAAATTTGTTGGAGGGGAGACAAATTTTATCGTTCGATAGAAGATGCGTTTGAACGTTTATACAATGGATGTTTCTCAAGCTCAAATAAATTTTATGCAAAAGATTGAAATAAAGATTAATTTCTTTTTTATTTTTCTATTCTTTTTTTTCTTTCTTTTATTTTCTTTTTCTGTGTTCACTTTTGTTTATACGTTTTTATATATAGCGAAAAAATTCTTTCGTTAAATAAACAAACACGAAGGTAAACGATTTCTCTGTCAAGTAATGAATGAATATTTACGATATATTCTTTTAATCATGTGAAATGGAGGAAAGGAATTTCTTTTTTGTTATGTTCACTGTCACTAACTATTTTCACATACGCAATACCGTCGATACCATAATTATAATTATCATTTTATATTATAACATTATTATTTCATTATTATTATTGTTAAATACCATCGCGTTTAACTTGGATGTACCAAAGAATTTTTTATTCTCTTCTTCGCCCTTTGAGAGATCTTAGATAGGCGTGTCCCAGTTATCGAGCTCACGACACAAAAAATAAAATAAACCGACGTATACTAAAAACACGAGTCACATTTAAATATAAAACGAAATTCAAAGAAAGATTTTTTCATTATTTTAGGAAACAATATCTTCCTAAGTTCGTAATTTTACGTTTTAAATAAATGAAAGAAAATTTTTTTATATACGAGTTTACGGAATAAAAATGAATATAATTATAGTTAATCTTTCTATGATATTGGTAAAAATTCTTATTAATTTTAAAGATTCATTATAGCAGATAAAATCTGAAAATATAGTATTTTTTGATTAAACGTTGACATTATCGAACATGTTTGAATCTGCCTTAGATCCCACAACAAGACAGAAGGAGAGAGAGAGAGAGAGAGAGAGAGAGAGAGAGAGAGAGAGAGAGAGAGAGAGACAGAGACAGAGAGAGAACCGATAGCTCGTGCCACCCTCTCGCGCGATTTTTCCGCTATTCCATCTTCGGAGGAGAGAAAGCGAGAGAAGAAAAGAAATATAGAAGCAAGATGATTCTTGCGTTTTCTCTTCCGTCACATCAAAAGAAGCATCGACGTAGTATGGTCCGTCTCACGTGACAGAGGGAGCGATGAAATGAAAAATTTTCTCTCTTTCTTTCTCTCATTCTCGTTTCCTTCCTTTCTTCTTATTTTTCCTTCGCTCTTATGTAGTTGGTACGGTGCATCAATGGAGATCGATTTAAAGCGGAAAGAGAAAGAGAAAGATAGAAGTAGATACCTAAGACGACGACGACGACGAGTCGAATGTCGAAAACGGATCGGATAGAAACCGGAGAGAAATCAGGGGATCTGCAGGGAAAATTCGAGGCGAACGAATCTAGGAAGAATCTACCGAAAGAGAATTTCAAATGGGGAACGCGTCCATCGGTATATCCTCCTCTTTTACTGCATCCTAAACCCTTCGAGGGCAACGTCATTTTCCTCGCTTCTTTCTTTGTTTCTTTTTTCATTTTTTCTTTTAAATTTCCTTCAGATCTCATCCTTTTTCCTTTCCTCTTCCTTTTATACCAGCTTCCTTCTGTATCTTCTAGTTCTCGTACTGTCTTCGTGGATTCTCGTGAGACTTTGAAAACTTGAAAAAGAATTATTTTCTTCACCCTTTATTCTTTTTTTCCGATAGTAGATATAACAGAAAACAAACTCATCATACAAGGAAATATCTCCCGTTCATATCTAACTTTAAAATAATATAAAATAAATATTATTATATATATATATATATTATCTTTTAACAATTAACACATCTACTGTTTGTACGTTATTCTTTAAATAAAATACTAAACAGAAGATATTGATGTAATACATGATCTTAAAGAATCTATAACTTAATATTCTAACTAAATCCTAAAAAAACAATAACTCAATATATTAGATAGCATAATTTTTCCCAATGAAGAATCCTACATTCCTCAAAGTAATGTTTTTCTATTAAAACAATTGGGGAAGGTCCTATGTTTCTTAAATATTTTTTTATTTTATCAATTATTAAAAAAAGAAAGCAATAATTACAATTTTTTTTAACTTAATCTCTAAAGATCTTTTCACTACTTTTTCTATATATTAAAAAAGAAATCACTCTGTATAATACCTGCACCTTTGATCTTTAACTATATATCTAAATATCTTCATCTTGAATTTTTATGAAAACTGGTAACAAAAAAAAAAAAAAAGAAAGGAAATTTCTTCTCGAAAAAAGGCGAAATACTATCAAGGCTCTCCTCGAGAGTGCACGATAAGGAACTCCTAAAGTCGAGTTACGTTGGAATGGCACTTGACCAAGAAAAAATAGATCAATAAAACGTATATCTACGTTTTATATGAAGAGAGGTTTGATTTTTTTTTTTTTTAACTTTTGAACTACGAACCATTGATCGCCATGAATCAAAAATGAGTAATATCTAGACGTTCATAGGACTAATTGGATGTTCTTTAAATTTGTAGTATTGTATAAAGAACGAACTGATATCAATGATTACTCAATATTAATACGGTAGTCAAACAGTAGTTAAATGGTAGAAATAAATTTTATTTAACTTATTAATTAGAGAGATCGGTTAATTCCAATTTATGATATTTATTTTGATTGAAAATAAAATTGTATGAATGAATACAGGGAACTTTGGATATAATTAATAAATCGTGAAAAGAAGATTTATCGAGAAGTTTAATGCATTCTTAATAAGAGTAACCGAGAAAAGATTTACTTATATAAGATAATAACGAGATTAAAAAATGGAATCATAGAGAATCGTATCTGCGAATTTTTATGCGATCAAACGCGAGAAATTCGATCCAAAAATCCTTGACCGTCCGGACAAGAAGAAAAGATCCTTGAACAATCCTCGTTTCTTTTACCAACTTCGGCTGCTTGTAGAAAATCTTGAGGAAACGATGGATCTTCAGCGTGTTCTGGTCTATAGCGAAAAATAAAGTACGATTAAACGTGTAACAACGAACGTCGAGAAGTAAAATATTTCATTGAAAAGTATAAAATTAAATTACGTTAATAAAAGATGTAGAAGTTCTCCTATAAGTCCTTCGTCTATCAGAGGGTCCACAACAGCCTCGCAAATACTTTTTTTTAAACATTCTCGTCCGTCCAATCCGTTTCTGTAAAATTAATATCGTTTCATCAAAGAAAAATGTTGTTCTTGATTTCAACGAGGACATACTATACCTTTGAAAATTTTGCTCCAACGTATTAAAAAAAAGGTCTCTTCCATACCAATCAAGGTCTCTACGTCGTCGCGAAAATACGCGATTTTGCGAAAGATTGCTGAAGAACGTTGCGTTTTGCGGCAGAGGATATTGGAATTGAAAGTTTTGGCCGTAAACCAAAATCCTTCCAGCGAGCTTGATCGGCACTGCAAATCCTACTACGAGCTACATTGCGAACACATCAATTTATGAAGAAGAAAAAGAAGAATAAGAAGAAGAAGAAATAGAAGAGGAAAAAAGTATATCGCGCGGAATTCTGATCTCTATTAAAATTTCTATGTGCAAACAGTCTATTTTTCTTTGTACATGGTGTTACAAAAATAAACAAATGTTATCATTTTTTATCTAATTTTGTCAATATTTCACGCCATTACGCATCAGAAGTCTGTAACTTAATTGATACTCGTATAAGCTAAATTTCGTCTTTTATCATTGTTAAGGAATCGTATTTTATTTGCAAATAATTTGCAAAAATTACGTTATTCTAAAGAGTATAAACGTAATATTTTTGAATTTGTATTTTTATTTTATAAAACTTTATAAAACATTACTCTCATCTAATTTATCAATCACTCTCTTATATGGTTATTTATATATATATATATATATATATATATATATATATATATATATATATACATATATAACTATATACACATACATTCACACATTCTGTAAACAAATAAGATTTCACAATAGAGAAATAATTAGTAAATTATAGATGATTATTTAATGAATAGTTTAGAATTCCAGAAATATAAATACAGTTTATAAAAGTTCTTGTTTTCCGATATATACAAAATACTATTACAGTATACAAACATTAGATTAAATTGCTTGATTTATATCCGTGATAATACATACATCGGAAGATATGAGTGTACTGAAACACACAGAATAAATTTCAATAAATAAACTTAATAAATATTTTGTATCTAATGAGAACCTTCATTCATATCCTAATAATATTCTAACAAATATTTTTTATATCATTGTACGACTAGAATAACGTAAAGAAACGCAACAAAAGTATCTTTTTCTTTTCTTTTTACATATAGAAATTGTCTAATGTCCGTGTTATGAATTGCGTCCGTTTCTTCCGAAATGTACGAATCGAGATTTTCAATCATGTCTTTCATGACTTCCTATCAATGAATTATTTTGATTGAACATAAGATTTTCTCGAGGGAAAGAAACTAAAAGAAAGTAAAGATTTTCATAAGATCTAAGTAATGTTTCGCGATAAAGATGAGAGTTGACCAATGGCAGCTAGGGATTGCGTCTATAAGAGACAAGCCCGGGATTCATCTTAGAAAGTACATTCGCTCGTAAAACATTCGTATTCTCGAAGACTGATAAAATCTCGCCTACATATGTGAGTACCAGTATGGACTTCTTAGAGTATGAAAGTGATATATATATGAAGAGAATTAGATGAAGAAAAATATAATTCTTTTGTTTGTAACATCACCTACAAAGAAGTATATATTGTTTTCACAAACCTCTTAGAATATGAAAGAGATAAAGACGAAGAAAATTATATTACATTACATACAAAGAAAAATATATCATTTGCGTAAACCTTTTAGAATATGAAAGAGATAAAAATGAAGAAAATTAGATAGATAGAGAATATGAATGAATCAACCATATGGGATTTACATTCTCTTTTCCTATCTCGTTATATATATATATATATATATATATATATATATATATATATATATATATATATATATATACACATTTTTCTTCTTTTTCTTTTCATTGCAAATGAAACGTTCTAAATTCTGCGGGAAAGTCGCATAAAAGTGGTCAAACGATAAGAATAAACAATTGAGGAGAGGAGGAAACTGAAATTACGCTGTCTCGTGTAGCTTTTTTTTTCTTCCATTTTTGTGAGAAATTTCACCATTCTTAACATTACGCGGTGGTCTTCGTATTTCAACTTTTGGAATACCGCTTAGTCCCTCCCCTTCTCCTCACTATTCGTTCTCGTAATTCCCAAGATATTACGTTGTTTCTGAACTTTTTCCTTCTTTCGCGTCTGTATCAACCGGCCTACTAACCCCTCTCCTTCGTTTTGTTTTTGTTTTTCTTTTAAGTCTTTCTCCTTCCTTCCCCGTTATCTCTCCCCTCCGCCCTTTTCTACGTTCTCCATTTTCTCTGTCGCTTTCTTTCCAAATTTCCTACTTTTCTTTGTTCCTCCCCTTTCGATTTCCTCTACACACTTTGTCTACGATTTTACATCTTTATATTATTTTCATTCTCATGTATATTAGTTTTCAAACATAGAATATGAATTGATCGTGACCATAAGTATCGTTTATCGATTGATTCTTATTCGATCTTAAATATTAAATTGCAAATCAATAAATACTATCGAAATTTTCAAAAAAAAAATTCTTAATAATTTGTTATTTATATAAATATTGAAAATTAACATTTCTACGGTATTTATTAGATAAACCAATAATTTTAATGTTAAATAATTATAGATTTTAAGTCAGTTGAATTAAATTGACTTTTACTATACGAATATGTATTATCAGTATTTATTCGAAGAATAAGAATCATGCTTTTCTATGATGTTTATTCTGCTTTGCTTCATGATGTACGAACTGATGTTGTCTTTTCACAATGAACAGTGCATTCCGTTATGATCTAAACAGCTACATGTAATGTTGTAATTGTTATTGTGAAACATATATATATATATATATATATATATATATATATATATATATATATATATATATATTCTAAAGAGAAACAGAGAGAAAAAGGGAAGAGAAAAAGAAAAAAGCAAATAACAAATATTTTACGACTCATTTACTCCACTAGTCTTTTATCTTTTTTTTATATTTTTAGTTTTCTAATTTCTTTCTCTCAATTTTCTCAACACAATTTTCTCAACAAATATTTCTAGGAATATGAAATTTGAATAATGCAAGAAAATATTAAGAAAATGTTAACGAGTGCAACGATATAAATTAAAAAACTAACAATATGTAAAAGTGAGCGTACATTTTAAGTGTATGAATTTATGTATTAACAATTGTTAAAAAATATCGTATGCCCTAAATGGTTCAAATAGTAAGGTAGTGTTGTATCGAGTCTCATGCGCTTGTATAAAGTTAGACCGTATCAGATATATACCGGGTCAGTTATCTACAATAGGAAACATTTGAATTACTTTTGACGATAAAAAAACAATCTCTCTGGAAGAATACGTTTGATTCGAAGGGATTAACATGTGAAATAAAAATTAAAACTTTTACCCGAAAATTATAGTTTTTAAAATATTTATAAATAATCATTGACATTTTTTTAAATAGAATTTGATTTGATTTTCTTTTTTTTTTGTCATAGAAAAGTTCCAAAGCAAATCATGAAAAATTCCAAATATTCTTTTACCATTATGATCACCTATGTATATATTTAATAATCGATCTACATATTTACGTAAGTACTTATGTGGTATTAATGATTTTACAAAGACTGTTTTCATCACTATTACGTAAAACACCTTATCGATTTTCCGAATCAGCACGAACTGCTCTACAATAATACCTTTCGCCATTCTTAGCTTTCTCTTTCTATTTCCCCACTTTTCCACCCTTTTGGGAAATATTCGCGCGAAAATCGCACAGCGTGCACCATTTTCGTTACGTTCGACTACCGACTTGCACCTGTGTTGAATTTAAATTTTCCTAGAGAGAAGGAAGTATAAGAGAAGGAGGTTACACGGAGGCGTGGTATTCTCGAAGGAATCGTAAGACAAATGGTAGGAAACTCGCTTTTACAGCAATGCTCGCACCTTCCGAAATTGACCGTTGACCGTTCGGTCATTTGGTCACTTGCTTTCTTGAAAATTCTACAATTTACAAATTCTTTAATAAAACTTTGTATTAAAACAATATATCATTTTTTCAATAGTTACCAATGTATCCAATCTCTTATCAATAATATGATGTTTAAACATATTTATTTACTTTGTTCAAGTATAAGTTTTTATATTTGTTGGCTGAATAAACTACCAAAAAAAAAAGAAAGAGAGAAAAAGCTTCAGAAACCAATTAAATAATGATTTTATAATAATATGAAATTAGTTATTTTTTCGAAAAACAGGTCATTTTTTTTAACAAACAATTTTCTAGTTCGTTTATCCAAATAATAACTTTGTTCTTTCATAATTCTTAATTCTTGATCAACAATAAACTATTATATTTTCTACTTCGTTTAATACTCTTATGTGAACGAATACTTTTATATAGAAAAAAAATTTATTAGATATATGTATCTACAAGAACGACTTTTCAGAAAGAGTCCTTTGCCAGATGAAAGGAAAAATGTTCATAGAATTCTTTTAAATTTCGTGAGATAGAATATTAGTAATACTCTTTTTACACATACGCTTACGACGTATAAATGAGTGTACGTACATACTACGAATCTACGTGTTCTCTTCTTCGCGTTTAGCCGCTTTTAGAGGATAAACTTTCAAATATTTGCAATACTCGGTAAGCGAGCACGGAACGCGTTGCGCGGCCGAATTACGACGCAAACAATCAATGTCAATTTCTTTCCTTTTTTTATTATACTTTGGCAAACTAAACTCGCCGTCGTTCCATGCCATGCGCGCATTGACCCGAATACATCGTGTTTGCTCTCTTACCGTACTTCCGGAAGCAGCAATCAGGCAGCCCAAACTAATGTAAACGGCCGACGCGAACAACTTCGACTTTTCCATCTTTTCTTTTCTTTTTTCCTCTCCCTCTCTCTCTCCCTCTCTCTTTCTCTCTCTTCTTCTCTGTCTGTGTGTTTCTCTGACGGAAGTTCGACCTCGCCAAGACTGTTTCGTAAATTTTTCTCTCCTTCGTTTACCTTCTTGTTTTGAAAGGGTTATATAGCGAAAGGAGGTTAATGAGATCGGTTGGAACGTTACGATTATTTATTTTAATAAATTTTAATTGTTACGAACTGAATTGAACATCTTTGTATGACTTTATTATGTATATATGTATATAAAAAATAAAATAAAATAAAATGGAAAACAAGAAACTGAACTAGTAGAGAGTATTTTCACATTGGCACCGACTTTTGGAATTATGATGAACTTTGAATAATAATTTTTCATTTTAAAATGGCGTCAAGCTCTTGCAAGAATTATTTTCTCTCTTTTTTTTTTTGTTAAGTAACAGTTAGCAACAGTTTTTTTGTTAAGTAACAATAATAAAGAATAGAATAAGATCATATAAATTTTTTAAAGTATTACTCATCAACTATTAATTTTTATCTATTACTCGTTACCCATTTTCTAAAGGGTCATTATTCATTATTCATTTTTATCGACGCGAACGTTTATTACAATTTCACAATGCAAATAATTCTTAGAAGCTTTCATATTTTTCTAACTCCAATATCGATGATAAAGATACTATGATCGGTATTGTAATTCGGTATATACATATACTGTTTCTAAGAACAATCTCTAAGAGAGATTGATTCGTCTATCACCCCTCCATCCGGCCCAATCCTCCTTTAAATAGTCTCTCTATTTTCTACAAATTCGCTTAACTCAACGAGATCCGAAATTGAAAATGAAAAGTGTAACGCTGTTATAGAACTTGCTAAGTTTCGCACGCGATCAAAGGATTCCAACAGAGAACGTTGATTCAAAGTTAAGTATAATAGTTTTGTGGATGTTACATGAAATTTGTACACTATATATCTCCTCATGAGAATTTAACATAAATTGTTCTCCATGTGAAGTGTACTCGGATAAAACTAAACACCGATAGAAGTACTTACTGGTTTGTGTCAGAAATATTATTGCGCTTGATCAAGTTAGTTTAAACCTTGTTCAACGAGATCAATCCCCCTCTTTCTCTCTCTCTTTTTCTCTCTCACTCGTTTTCTCTCTCTCTCTCTCTCTCTCTCTCTCTCTCTCTCTCTCTCTCTCTCTCTTTCTGTTTCACGAAAGAAACTCGTTCAAAGTAGCACTCGTCCTACTTTGTATTTAGGTTTATCGTTAAGGTAACAGCTCGGAACGAACAGACGAGAAATGTGTTATTTCGATCCATTCGTTTGGAATTAATATAGAAAAAAAATGTTGCATTGAATTGATACGAAAGTAAATTTGTCCCATTAAACCCAATTCCGTGTTATGTCAAATTAAGATCAAATCTGGTCGAACGTAATAATGAATTTAAAAAAATATTACGTTTACGATAATAAACGAAAAAGAGAAATACAGAAAGAAAGAGAAAAGAGAAAGAGAGAGAGAGAGAGAGAGAGAGAGAGAAGTGATAAAGCAATACTGTTGCATCAAAATATGTAAATCACAAAATACATTTTCATTATCGCACACATACACATACGCACACGCAAATCGCTATATATTTGATTATTTTTTATTTAAATAACAATCGCTCTTGTAATCTATCTATCCATTTTAAGCGCTCTCCAGGTAACGTTTCATGCATCCTTCCTATTATTATCGAGCCACATTATTCGAGTCTCCTGAAATATTAGCAAAATGATTGATCGCGTGTTTACCCAATGAAACATTGAAGTAGCATTTGGAATCCATTTTAAACATCAAGCTACTATTGCACGAGCGAAACATAGTGGACGAAAGCATCGATCATATTTTATGTAACACGAAAACGGTCTATCAAGCGGAAATTTCATGACGGATCTTTCTCTCTCCTGTTATCTTTCGTATCAACGAAAAGTTTACGCACTATCCCCCGATATATCATTCTCGCGCTTTCTTTTATCTTTGGTATAAAAAGAATATAAATAAAGAAGAAAAACAGGAAAAAGAGAAATAAATCACGCTAATCCATAAACGAAACGAACGAAGTGCGTTTTTCAAACGAGCGCTCCTTGAAGAGTGAAAAGAGCCCTTTCATCATAACGAATAGAAATAGACGTGAAAAGAAGAGAGATAGAGAGAGAGAGAGAGAGAGAGAGAGAGAGAGAGAAAATGAGAGAATGAGCGAAAGAGAGGTACAATCTCGCGAGGGAGTTGAGAATCGACGTTACATTTTCACAGCCATTAATTTCCACAATGTTTCCCACTAACACGATAATAGAAAGCTTAATAAGAGGAATATTCATGATAGTAAGCTTAAAATTTTAGTGGTCTTTACGTTGAAAAGAATTTTTATGCAAACGAAATTCGTCACTTTCCGTTAGTCTCCTCTTCTTCTTCGAAGATCGATTGATCTGCCGAATCGACAAGAATCATAAAACGTCAAATCGACAGAATAAAGGTGGATAATAGATCGTTGAAATGTTAAAAATTATGAAATTTCGCGGATACGTATGGAATGTTATTTTAAGTAAAATACTATTTTTGTGCTGCCGTTTTATAGACCACGATATTTTTACTCATTTCTTGTTTATTCTGTTGCTTCAAAACGATGACGTATATCTATATATATAATAAAATTTTTGAGATAAATATTGATGAGTACTTTTAATCTACAAAATTTAATTTACAAAAATGTTTCTTACTCCTACAGGAAGTTCCATTAGTTTTTAAATTTTTAGATTCGGAACCTTGTTAAAGGAGTTTATAAATATCGATCATTAAAACGATTTTTGTTTTTATTTGAACCAAAAAAAATGAATAAAAAAGTCATAGGTATTACCGACTCATAGGAAACGAAAGCAGAGTTTAACTTTAACGAAGAACTTAACAAGTTTACTCGATTATACGACGTAATATCGAGTTATATTTATATGGAAAACTACGAGGGCAAATTAAATTTCGTATCCCGCTCTTCTCTCGACGACTCGCGCTCTTTTCATAATTCGCCTTTGCTATGAGAAGAGGTTAAAAGACAAAACGAAAAGATAGATAGATAGATAGACAGATAGAGAGAGAGAGAGAGAGAGAGAGAGAGAGAGAGAGAGAGAAAAGAAAGAGAGAATATTGACGTTGTAATTCAATCTCTCTCTCTCTCTCTTCCTTTCTCTTCCTTTTTCGGACTAATTGTAAAATAAATTTTGAACGTTTAGTCGAATATTTGACCGATGAAAAGAAAAGAAAATTCGGTAATAATTATATTTATTATTTCTTAATCGAACAACATAACTTACCTTTATCGTACCACCAAAAGGATAAAGAAGTGGAGGTGAATAAAAAACGTTTCTTTTTTCTCTTAGATCCTTATCGATTTGGCTGGATGATAATCCAAGGAGACTGGCCAAAACGAAGAAGAAGAAGAAGAGCAGACTAACGGTCATCTCGGATCACTAAACACAAAGTTTAAACATAAAATCAAAAAAAAAGAAAAGAAAAAACTATATCATTCGTTAGCCACGACCCATATACGTAGGGTCGCTTCGCAACGTTAAACGAAAATAATAATAATAATAACAATATTGGCGATATATGTATATAAATATCTTCCATATAATATATGTATGTATATCCGTTCGCGTTCAACGATACGGCAAAAGTTTCATAAAATGCGTAAAATTGATTCACCGCGCAAAACTGTAACAAAAAAAAGAGATGATAAAATGAGATTATTGTAAATCTCGGAGCGAGAGTAATATCGTTTCGATAAACAAGAGATAAATGTTATACGAACAAATAAATAAAAAAAAGATAAAGATGAAATAAGATGTATGTAGTTGTGTATCAACGTACGTAATACGTGTTGTACAAAGTCCTAAGGAAAAATAAAACGGTAAAAGAAAAATAACTTGTTGGCCTCGAGCTAAACGTAGAAGAAGACTGCTGTATGAATAAACAAAGTTTGCAACTCTTCCAAAATTCTCAAAACCGCGGGAAAGAGAAAGAAATAAGGAGGGAGGATAAGATAGAGGAGGAGAGAAATTGAGAGAGAGAAAGACAGAGAAAGAGAGAGAGAGAGAGAGAGAAAATAAGAAAAAAGACATTGGAGATATTCCGATCGAGGAGTTTTCAAGTGAAGAGACTCGCAACACTCGTCGAAAGTTTTCTTTCTCGAACGAAACGGTGAAAGTTTAAGGAGACGGGGTGGTTAGAAACAGAGGAGAGTGGTTTGGGATGGGCGATGGAGGAGACGTTTTATGAAAATCACGCGGAAGGCGATGGTTTTCTTATTTTCGCGTATAGGAAAAGCCGAGCAAACGAATTCGCGTATAGGTGTATCTCGAAAGCGCGAGCACGGTTCTTTAAATACGGGTGCATACCTTTATCAAGGGTGCAATTTATAGCGGTTTTTATAGTAACTTACCTCTTACGATTCTTTACCTTTTATGCTTTTCGAATCGCGTATAACAACCTCACGTGAAAGAAAAGGGTGTTCGAACGATTTAAAGACTGCCGATAAATAACTTCGATTATTTTCTCATAGTTGAAAAACATTTCCCCTTTTTCCTTTCACTCTTTCATAAATAGTTTCAAAATTACTTCCTCGTAAGAATTCGTTAAATTCTTACGTATCTCTCTTTTTAGCGTTCAAGTTGTATATCTTTATACAGTTACTCTCGAAACATAAGCATAATTTAATTTCAAATTATATGTTTTCTATTTTATTTGATAAATATATTTTGCTTAATATTATCTATAATTTTATATGATGGTGTAAAACCTTCAAATCTTCCTATTTATTTTAGCAAAGTTTCCAGTTTTCTCAGTACTTATATTTTTAATCTAAGTTGGATTTTTATAATTTCATATAAATATTGTACATAGTTCTCACAATATGTTGTGAAAATTCTGATAAAGAGATCATATATGTCTCTATTTTATCTTTTTCTGGATAGGCTTTAAGGGCTTTCAGAAAATTTCTCAGTCAATTTGTAATTACGAAGTAATTTAATTTTGAACGAGGACATTTCCCATAGCTCAGTATAGTAATTAAACTAGTAGCAGTACGTTTCAACGTAGAAGCTGATAAACGAAGATCGGTCGAACGTCGGCAGCACCAAAGTATCTTTTCTTAGGTACGCGAGACAGACTTCGTTTTCCATTAGATGCGAGCATAGGAGCTATGGGAAGAGTAGAATCGCTCGGTCAGCGACTCGACACCTGCGATAAATTGTGGTCTGTACGTTCTGCAGAGTTTCAAGACCCGCTTGGATGCTCCTGTAACGTCTGTTACCAAAACGTAACCACTAAAGTGATCTTAAGATTCAACTTGGCTATTATGAAAAAATATCAATATTAATGGCCCAAGAAAATCGATATCGAGAGCGATCAGAACATTCTGCAGGCGTCTCGTGCTCGTGATATTTAACCCAGTAAATATTAAACATGAATTTCAAAACATCCCAAAATGATTCAATCGAATTGATCGCGATTGAGATTTTGTAATAACAGTAACGACGTATTGGAAGAATTTGAATTAGTCTATTATCCTTTTCTTTTCTTTTTTTTTTTTTTCTTTATCTATCCTATAGAGATTGACATTAATTCAAGACAATCGAAGTAATTTCGAACGAATTTGAATGAATACAAGAGGAAAAAAGCAAAGCTGCGTAAAAACGCACTTAAATCGAATTTACCTTTTAATCAGGAGTAAGATTAACGGCGAAACGAGAACGGTCGTTGGATAATTACGTTCCGTACAAAAGCTAAGGAATAATTTCTTGAATGTTCGCGAACGAATCAGGGACAGTTATTGTTCTTATTCCTTTCAACCTCACTTCGAGTGTTCTTCCTCATCTTCTCTCCCTTTCCCTCGTAATCACCGAAAGCCATCCGTTTCGTCCGTTCTCGTCTAATTGTCATTAACTTTTCCGGATGAGTATACTCTCGACGAAGCGTCTCATACTCTCCGTAGAGTTCGTTCGTAAGGGAGACAGAGAGACAAAGAGAGAGAGAGAGAGAGAGAGAGAGAGAGAGAGAGAGAGAGAGAGAGAGAGTACGTGTGTATAAGACAAGTTTGAAACAAGAGGTTTTCCACGTCGAGTTTCAAGAGAAAGATAGATAGAAAGTGAAAGAGAAGGAGAAGAGGAACAAAGCATGGGCGGCGACAACTTTCAAATTTTCGATACACGTTCTCTGAAAAGCCTACAACGAAGAGGTAGAGGAAATAGGAAAGGTAGAAGATGGAGGATCGTTCGTTAGTCTCGAGGTAGTTCGATGGCCCCTTTTCATTCCCTTGAAGCGAAAGTTTACACGTAGCTTTTATTATTCAATAGAAAATTCGATGTAATAACTATATCGAGAGAGAGAGAGAGAGAGAGAGAGAGAGAGAGAGAGAAAGAGACTATCGTTTAATTTCCCAGCGGAGGGATGATCAACCGCATAGATAATAGTTATATACGTTTAACTAACCTCTCTAAAATTTCTCATCCCTTAAACTTTACCCTTATGATACGAACTGTAATAAATATAATAATGCAAGCTTGATGATAACAAATAAACAAAATTTTAGTATATAATACCTTTTACTCTTCTTCTTCTGCCTGAATAACTAAAAAAGAAAAAAAAAGGATGAAAGTAAAAAAATTCTAACCTTGAGTTAAACAAATGTCTAGTTATATGTTACTATTATTGACCACTCTCTTATCAAAATCAACGCATACAATCGTGCGTGACAGTTCAGACTTCATCATCAATATGAAAGAAAAGAGAATGAAAGAGAAAGAAAGAAAGAGAGGGAGTCTTCCGAGATACTTTCAGTTTAGTTCCCTTTACCACAACTGAATGAATTTCGAGATATCTAACTTTCAATGCTGGAAAAAAGAAAGAATTGAGAGAGAAATAAAGAGAGAGAGAGAGAGAGAGAGAGAGAGAGAGAAAGAGAGAGAGAAGCAGGCGGACAGAAAAACAGAGAGACAGAGAGAAAGGGAAAGAGAAATAGAAAAAAATATAAAGAAAATCGTTGTATTTAGGAATCGAGATAAACTAGTGAGAGAAGAGGATACTGAAGAAAAATGAGAAGGGAAAAAAAGGAAAATAAAATGAAAGGAAGAGAAGAAGAAGAAAAAGGAGAAAAAGAAAGAAGAGAATGGCACATCGTATATCGCTTTCCTCGGGTATCTTAAGGCAAGTCCCGACAGGGAAATTTACTTAGGACTTTTCCCATTTCTCGCCTTCGCCTTTCATGCTAGAACACCTTGTTGTTCCTCTTCTCCCTATTCATACCCACCCCCTCCCCCTCTCATGCCGTCCCCCTTCTTTTCTATATCTCTTTTTTCCACTTTTACGATAAAAACGCAAAAAGATCGAGAAATATCGTCCGGTTATACGAGAGATCGTTATTCTTTCTTTTTCTCTCTGTTATAAAGAAGGAATTAATTGAAAATTAAAGGGGAAATAAAAGTAAAGGGAAAAGGTGATCGGTTGGGTAAGGAAACAGTCGAACCTCACGAGATTCCTTACTCATGACGATAAAAGCCTCCTGGCACGAAAGGTTGCGCTGGTTGCGGCGGAATACCGCAATTGCGATCATTAAGATCTCGATTCGGTCCATGCCAAGTTTACTTCGCGATAAAACGATCATTCTGCACTAGCAAAACGTGGCAGTCCATAAAACGTAATCCGTGGAAAATATATATATATATATATATATATATATATATATATATATATATATATAGAGAGAGAGAGAGAGAGAGAGAGAGAGATATGAGCTTATTTTCTGGCACTATACGCGTTAGGCTTCGCAAGACTACTGGTAATAAACCGCACTGGTTTTTGCCGCACTACGTCTAGTCCATACGTTTTCTCTTCGTATGAATTTCAGAATATAAATTCTATTATTATATTATTTTTTGTTTTCAAAAATATCGTCTAATTGTTTATTGAAATAGATTTTGAGAAACAATTTTTTTTCATTATTTGAAATGACATATTATAAAAATTTAACAATCGTATTTCAATCTCGTTATAGGATTCCTACGTTTTATAATTATTCATTTTTATATCATATTCATTTGCTTTTTTTTATTTATATTCATTTTTCTATTTACGATATGTCATTCAAACAATATTTTATATTATAAAAAGAAAATATATATTTTGTTTATAAAATTGGAAAAGAAAAAGCAAATTATTTGATTATAGATTTTTCGTTTAGAATCACATGACAGTACAATTTCCAATTTATCTACCTGAATAGTAGGGGTTCGTTGATATAGCTATTTCTGTCCGGTACGTACATGTACTGTGTTTTGAAGAGTGGACTAATCGAGATTTGAGATCGATGTCGAACAGATGGCTAGAAGGAAGGCACGTGTTGTTTCGCGACCTTCCGTCAACCCTTTTCCTCGTTTCCCTAAGGAAATAAGATCTCGGTGAATGATTTCAGAGGTGATTCGATGCAATTGGGATACGTTAGCGTGCAGTCAACGCCAGACTTCCCCAATCGTTCAGCCTCCCTGTACGATTCCTCAACGCTCCGATGAGTGGAATTAACCGAGATTGCCAAGTCCTCAGTCGGTCTGCCGACAAAAATCGAAGTTCGATCGTTCGTCATTCCGTCCGCATGGTCTCTTCCCTTAATTAATGTCGTCTCTGACTTTTAATTACAACGAATAAATTTGACGATAATTCGCCGTTGTAAAAGAAAAACAGTTAAATCGAGGGGAAAAAAATATTAAAAAAAAAAAATAAAGTGACGAGAGATAAAAATACGAGTATCAAAGTGGCCCATATCTCTTATGAAAATAAATTAATTGAGACATCGACGGTGTCGTTAGTGTGTGCGATATAAAAACCGGAATGAGCTCTTTCCGGTGATATTTCGAAGAAGAACCGTTAAGGAGGAGAGAACTGAAACAACTCTGAAACGTGATGAGAATGAAATCGTGACGAAGAAACAAATGTTGCCTCGATATCGCACGAACCAGACGGAAAAGGAAAAGGATAGAAAGGGTAGGAGGAAGAGGAGGAGGAAGATGAAGATGAAGAAGAAGAAGAAGAAATAGAAAAGAAAGATAGAAGGATCGTCTTTGTTACTCGAGAAGTAAGAAGAGATAGGAGAATCGTGCGTTTCTCGCGACAAATTAATTAAGACTTTGGCTTTTCTCAGTTAGAGACAAGCGAGGAAAAGTCATAAGCGACTTCGCAAATAAACTCGAACTTTAAAGGATTGATCTTTTCTTAAATTTTTCAATTCTCTACCATCCTCTTCTTAATCGACAAATAATAGAAAGAGTAAGTAATTATAAAGAAATGAGATTAACTTAAGGAAGAATTCCTAAGTGGGTACCGTTCGTCTAAATCATATCCGATTAATATTTTTTTTTCTTTTTTTGCTAAATATAAACGATTTTTAATAGTAAATATAGAAAAAGGAAAATACAATTAAGTAAATAATACGCAAATCATAAGTTCACGTGAAATTCTTAGTGGAATATTAAAAAGAGTTAATATCTATTTTTTAGTTAAATTTAAATATAAAAAATTAAAATCCTTTTTATTCTTCCAACTAAGTAAGACTTGGACCATTAATATTAATATATAATATTTTAAACTTTATCTCGTTTTTAAAATTAATTTTTTAAGTGAATTGAGTATTTACGAATATCATATTTTTTCTATCAATAAAAAATATAATAGTATCTATATGAATTTATTCATACCTTTTTTTCATCGAAAAGATCGTATAACTGCTTTATAAAAGAAATACCAAAAATTGTAAAAAAGAAAAAGTAAAAAAATGCATTTTACAGTACCCCTCTTAAATCAAAGACCACGGGGGATATCCTAACCGAATAAGACAAAAGAAACTTACGTTAAAATTAAATGTATCGCTTCTTCGACGATATCCTCTTCTCTCCTGAGAAGCGGAACTTCCGCAAGTTCGCAAATACTCCTTAAAAGGCATTCTCTTCCATTTCCCCAGCCATATCTGCGAACATCCATATTGAAAACATTTATTGACTTTTGTTCGCAGTCGAGTCAGAAACGTAAATAATTACACTTTTATATTTCTTTTCCCCACGAGGCTAAAGAATTATAAATAAACGGTGAAATATACATAAGTTCCATGATGGAACTTCGTTGACGTGGATTAAACGAGCTCGACGAATTATTCCGACGAAGAGGCACTCTCCCAGTAAGCTTTATCCGAGGTAATATTTTACCTCTGCCGCGACGTTGTCGTTGGCCGAGCTTGATTCTCCTTCGTTAACAAACTGTAAGCTGGTAAACGTAACTTTACCCGCGTCTTCTAGAACATATTTTCTCCGAATACATCCATTTTTTTATCTCGATACAAATTATTTGTAGCCGTCGAGTAACTAATAAATAGTGAGCATAAATAAATGCAAAGTTATTCTTCTTGATACAGGAGATAATAGCTTAGTTGTAATATATAATGTAATACGCAGATAAATGAATGTCCAACAATATTTGCGATCTCTAATTTTATAGAAATGTACACGTTTAGAATAAAATCGCATAAGATATGTACATACTATTAAAAATGTTTATAACACGCGCAAAAAAGAACAGATACACTTTATAGATTTTTAGTCGATATGTCTCCTTCATTTACATTATATATATATATATATATATATATATATATATATATATATATATATTCACTATTAAATATTATTGAGTAATAAGAAAAAGAAATTAATCATGTACGATTTAGATAAACGGTACGTTTCTGACAATTCTTCTGTGCTATCATCTAACTATATATAAAGGGTGAGGTAATAACTTTAATCACCTTGAATATCTCATACGATTAAAAACATATAATTCCGCTTAAAAAAAAGAAACTCACTTCATTTTCACACTTCTTTTACATGTTCACCTATAAAAAATTATTATTGCCATATTTTAACTGCTATATTATTCCCGTACGACTTTTGTAAATGAAGTTACTCCGTGTCTTTAAAACATACGGAAATATTCAAATTGATCTGAGTTATTGCCACATCCTGTATATACAGTAGACTTCTATTTTCTATTTATATGGCATAAATAAATGTTCTAGGCTTCTTCATGGGTCGTTATCATCAGATATATATTTTCCAAAAATTCCTCATAAAAGAAATAGAAAGGAGAAAACAAAGAAACTTTTATTTCTTTCATTCGAAAGGTTCTCTTTTAACTTATACTATTGCAATGTGATCGTCAGTAAGCGAGAGAAACGTGTGAGCAATCCTCTTGAAGAGGCATATCGAACGTCGAACGCTTTTCTCAACAATGCTCAGCAGCTTCGATAAACCGTTTTGCCACGAAGTACCATCACGAGTAACCTCATTCGCCTTAACGGTAGTGGTTGTACCGAACATTTCTGACACTTTCTTAACTCTCAAAGCTTCCTCGGAAGAGAAACGTCGTCGTCTCGACGGCCGTTGTTACCTGTGTATCTACGGCACCATACTTCAATCTCCTCTTCGAGGCAACGTAATTGCCTTATGTCCCAATTAATTTACCTTCGAATTCTCGTCCTTACCTTGCTTCTCTGACTCCTTTGATCCTTCCGAGAGCCGATACTAGTTTCGCCAGTAACATCGAAAGCAAGCGAGCTTCGTGTCTGCTTTCCCTGCTTCTCAACTAAACTTGAGCTTAAAATGTGTTTTGGAAACGACACGTGTCGATTTTACCCCTTTCATTCTTTTTATTTTACGAAAACTATGAGATAAATGTGTGATATTATATTCTATACCAACAACGGTTAGTCCAATCTTATATTATTCATGAAATTTGACAATGAAATGTAAATTTACAACAATTTTCTATTATCGATCGATTTGTATGATCGTAATTAACTTATTAATTCACAATGACGTGATAACTTGTCCTTTCGAAAAACATTTCTACTTTCATTTCTACATCGGCACGGTATCAATCAGAAATGGAATCTCAACAAGCGCAAGGTACCACGGCCGATGGCAAAGTTGAGTTAATTACAAATTTATTCGTTCACTTTAGCTATGTTTACTGATTCATCGAACAATTTCGAGCGGTAATTAGCGCGGCGTTTGTTCTTCCGCTTGGAAATTCAAATCAACC
>OU427005.1:437500-460000 GCA_911387935.1 Dolichovespula saxonica | reverse complement strand
ATTCTATAATAATATAATTGTTATATTATTATATTTTTATATAATAATATTATTATTTTATTGTTACTGTTAAATATAAATTAAATAAATCAAACTCGAATAAACTCAAGAATTCCAATTCTCATTTTCCAGAGGTCTTTCATAATTGACGGCCTTACAACACTAAAAGTACAACCAACCGACAAATACAGGGAACATGGCGAGTCACAGTTAATTATAGAAACAAATTTCAAGATATCTTGTTATTTTCGAGAGTCAACCTATTCACGTTTATAACACTATATATTTTTAAATTAAAAAAAAAGAAATTCGATATATAATATATATATATATATATATATATATATATATATATATCCTCATCATTCGTCGATTGATACGAAACTATTAAATTGTTTATTATCCTTTTCAGAATTGTGTGAGATCAAAATTTCTGTTTAATATTATAAATTCATTATATCAAATGAAATTTTAAACCATAATATTTGTCTTAATGATGTTACGTTAAGAAAAACAAAATACAAAAAATAAGTATATAAAAGACAAAAGATGAATTTAATTATACAACAAAATTCAAAATATATTTGATATTTTCGAGAATCTATTACATTTACCTGATCGAAACAAATGTAAAAGAGAAAAGAATTTTAATAACCATATGAGAAGGATACGAAGTTCGTGTGTATTACCTATCTATGACAAATCCGCCCCAAAGATGCTGCCTTTTCCGCGGTCTCGATGAGATTTTAATTCAACTTTGGTCGTTAATCTCGCTCGGACGAAAACGGAATTAATTAAAGCTGCTTAAACGACCGGCTGGGACGGGGCAATTATTGGATTTACAACGCTATCGCTATCGCTATCGCTGAGAAGATATAGGATGAAGAGAAAGAGGGGAGAGAAGTAGGAGGCGAAAGAGGAAGGTGGGGAGGGTAACAGGGAAAGGGTTAAACCAATACGTCGATGAATCCTACCTACAAACTTATCCTCGCTCGCTCGACGATAATTGTCTACTGTCACCCATATAATACACACAAACCTAATTTCTCTAACTCACGCTTATTGTTTTTGATTTAATATATCCAACAAGCAAATCGATTGTTAAGGTTGTTACATATAAACTGATATATTCAATTAATGTCATTGATAATTTATTTAATAACAATAATGAATTGTAATATATTATTACGATGTAAGTATCATAAAGTAAAATGAACAAATAAATTTAATAATTATTATATATAATAATTAATATAATTTAAAACTAATAACACAACGATCTGCAAATTTGTTAATCATGCTACTTTCGCGAAACTTTAGGAGGAAAGTTAGATATCGGTTGATAAACTGGAATTAGAAGTCGACCAAAACGATTATATAAGCCCTGCTTATATTTCGGGCAGACCTGTACTTCGAGCTCGTATACCTTGGTTCCAACGAAATTGATTTTCTGTAAGAAGTTGTAGTTGGGCTGTCTTCAAATGGCCAAGTCCACGATATAGTCTAATACGAAATGGTCTGAAGAAGTAAAGGAGAAGGAAAGAAAGAATGGAAGAAAGGAAGGTTTCGGATTTTACCTGCATTCCTCGCTAAATTTCCGATGAACTCGATCTAGAGACAGAAAGTAAGAAAAAGGGAACGAGGGGCTAAAGATTCAGAGACGAGTTAAAAGACAAAGAGAGAGAGAGAGAGAGAGAGACAGAGAGGAAGAGAGAGAGAGAGAGAGAGAGGAAACGGATCAGAGTGCACGTTATTCGTGGCCAATCATCGTCACCCCTTTTCACCATCCTTTTACTATCCTCTCTCTCTTTCTCTCTCTCTCCTCCCCTGAATCGACATTCTCTGGAAAAAGCACAGAAACGTTCGAAGAACTTGGCAAAAAGGAGAACCAATCACCCCACCACTTCCTCGTTTCTCTTCCTTGCCTCGTTCCTTCGACGTTTATAGCATTCTTTAAATCTACGATTACCTTTGCTTCTTTGCACGAGTCCCTATTTATTCGATCGCCGGACGACTTACATTGCCTCTTTCTTTCTCGTTAAAACCCGATAACTATGCTACGAAGGTGCTATGAAAAGAAAATAAGGGTATAAGGTACCTCGAGAGTTCTTTCCCGAGAAAAATTTTCTCCAATGTGAATTTCCTTAAATTCGTTTCATTCGATTCCGGCTTTATTTTCATAGCAAATGGCAAAACGATAAATCAATGGGATTGGTAGGGTAGAACAGGAAGATTGAACAGGAAGGTTGAACAGGAAGAATTTATAATAACTAGATGATAAGAACGAAAGAAGTTATGTTAATGAAGGATATCTATGCAATATCACGAAATTTTTCAATGGAAAAAATCCTTTAAAAAGATGTTCGTCCATGAAGTACCGATAGAATGATTTTTAATGAATATTCATAGTCATATTTTATCAATCGTTTAACCATGACCCTTCGACGATTCTCTCTTCGTCACTTTTTATTCTACTTCTTTTTCCTTCTCTTGTTCTTCTCTTTTTAAATAATTAACGAAACGATCATGAACGTTAGACTTCTATCCTCACGTTAACACGCTACATGTTTTTTCCTCTTTATCTTCCTTTCTCTCTCTCTCTCTTTCTCTCTCTCTCTCTCTCTCTTCTTTTCTCAAGCTTTTAAGCACGCCACGTACTTGGCTCTACCGCACGATAATGGGCTACGCTTTTCAAAGTACTATAATACACTACCATTATCGTTTTGCAACCAGTTTCTATCGTCCACTAGGGCAAATTCTTACCTAGTAATTTTCGTCCTAGTATAGCTGAATACGAATGAAATAATGAAGGAAGAAATTTTTAACTTTTACGAGAAAAAGGAGAACATCTCGATCTCGAAGAAACGTTTCAATTGACGAAAATAATAAAGCTTAGGTTCTTACGTTTCTCTCCTTTTAATTAAAAGGTTCATTTTCATTTATATCTGATCTATCATTGTCCGAGAGTTGATATTACTTAACAAACTTTGTTAACTAACAATTTTATTGTTTACAAAATTAATTTATCCTTTTTAAAAATATTGAACGTATGTACTTGGAAAGTAAGAATCAAATCATTGCATCATTGTTATTAAAATACTTCACAGCGATGATTAGATTTGTTTATTTATTTGTTCATTATTTACTTATCATTTACTATAAGATATTTATAAAGATTTTTATGAAGCTTATGTGTTCGATAAATCCTATCATAATCCGTGCAAACGTAATATCGATCGATATTTATCGAAAATCGAACATATTTTGAGAAAGAGAGTAAACAGGTTGAACTCGGTTTACAATATTAATAAATTCGATCGATTATAGTTGGAGAACGAGAAAAATTTAGAATACAAAAGTATAAATAAGGGTAAAATCTCTCTATCTCTTTCAGTATTTATCTAATCATTTATTTATCTATCTATTTATCTGTCTTTCTATCTCTCAGTGGCAAAGAGAAGTTCGAAAGAAAGTTGAATGGAGATTCGCGAATTCTACGCAGCAACGATAAAATCGCAAGAGAAAACTCGAAGAGAAACGTCGGTCGAACGAACGGTAGAAACGTCAGAGATTCTTTAATACCCTGGAATACTGGAATTCCTCGTTTTAAAAGGGAGAGAGAGAGAAAGGGGAGAGCTAGGACGATTTTCGATCGTACTTTTAGGCAAATGAAAGTCGGAAAGAAGAGGAAGAAGAAAAGGAATGCGAAGGAAAAATTGTGAGAAGTTAAAAAGGTGGGTGCTTTTCTACGGTCGATCTTCGAATGACGTGACAGAAGGGTCGTAAAAGTACGAATATCGATGAATGGGGAGGATAGAAAAGACACCTTAGGTGTAGAACTAGAGAAGGACACGCCGTAAGCGAAAGAGGGGACATTATTGGAAAATCAATAAAAAAAAAAGAAAAAGAAAATCAAACAGCTTGAAACTTACTAATTATTTACGATGACATACAAAAAATGTGTAAAAGTGAAGAAAATGGCGATGCTTAAACTCATTCTTCTTGATAAAATGACGATGTATTTTAAAAATGTATACCGTTATTATGACATAAATCCTTATTATATCGTAACAATTAATATAAATAGATACATACAATGATAAATTGAGATAGTGTTTTATTTATATCAGCACCGAGTTTTGTGTATTGTTCCTTTATGTTTTTATCTTGTTCGTTATCTCTGATAATATGGAACAAAATGATAATTTACTAAACAGAAATTCAAATTTTATTCTAATCAAGATTTTGATACTTACAAATTATTCTTGTCTTTAAAATACTTTCTTTCCTTTCTGACCCTCACAAAAATACACGAACGACGCGAGTAAAGTGGCCCCATCCGGTATCGTACATAGGGGAGAGTTCTCCTAAATCTCGGGCAACGTTTTAAAAGTTATAAATAACAGCACCGCGAGTGGTAGGACGAACCGTGTTTTCTCTGAGCTTCCGCACTGTGAGCTTTTCTACGTTGGGTGTCGCTTATCGCACGGCGAGCTTACAAATCTTAGACGATAACTTCTTGAAAACTAGTAAGGATACTTCGAATTTAATGGTTTTCGAACTACCGGGAAACCTATTCTCGTTTCTTATTTTATTTTTTTTATTTTATTTTTTTATTATATAAACTCTATAAAGAATACAAATTCTCATTATTGATATAATAAAAAAGAAATATATATATATATATATATATATATATATATATATATATCGATGTAATCAATCAATAAAAATCAAATTTAATGGATATTATTCGTTCAACAAATAGAAATACAGTTTGTTGAAATTTATTGTTCAAACATTTCTGGTATGTTCCAAACAGGCTTTTAAAGCGAATGAATCCTTTAGGAGATGGAATAAAGAAAAAAGGAAATAAAAAAGGATAAAAGGAAGGTAAAAAAGACAAAAGCTACAACGACAATTTCGACATTGTCGTCACTTGATATATACTTATACATTAGAAGACAATCCAAGGAAAGAAAGGTGAAAGATTCACACGGGCAGCACCGTTGAAAATACGTCGAGCACACTCCTGCGGCATTCCGGATAAAGGGCGTGGCAGTTTTCTCCTGCTACCTGCTTGCCCAGCCGCTCAGCTGCCCTGTACTCTCGATCCCCGTACTCATCGTATTCCTCCTCGGTACTCGACGGCCTGCAAAATCCACAGAAATTCTTCACCGTCCAACAACGGCGTTCTTTCTTTGAAAAAATTATGAAAGCCAACGCATGTCATCGCCAACACCACCACCACCACCACTACTACTGTCCCAACTACGGACAAAAGCAAAAGAGGGTAGGATGGATGTAGTTCTCTCTTTTCGATTCATTTCCACCTCTTCCTCCTCCCTCTCCTCCTCCTTCTCTTTCTCCTCCTCCTCCTCTTCCTTCTTTCCCATCTCTTGAATTCCTTTTTCTGTCTCGTTCATTCTACCTAGGAGTTTTCTTGAATTTTCGAAAATCTGTAGCACGGCTAGACTACGCGATCGATAAATAAGGTCGCTGCTTTCCCGAGCTGGATATATCTTAAACTACACGCCCACGATAGCGTTTTACGTTTCTTCAAAATTATTTTCTCTGTAATTTATTATAGTTATTTTTTTATACAAATTCGAGGTTTTAGAAAATTTATGTAAAAACATCTCTTTAATCGATAATAATAATAATGCTATCCTTGAATAAGTCAAAATTACTACTACAAGCGACCTACTTATAAAGACATATATATATATATATATATAAAGACATATATATATATATATATATATATATATATATATATATATATTTCTTTCTATTATAGTTTATTTTTTATATGTATCTCACCGCTTGCATTATTTTTTTGCTCGAGTATATACCTACGTATTTCATAAATGAGGATTTATGTAGAAGCTCTGAGTGCGTTAAATTTACTCTGATAATAATGATAAAATGGTCTGTATGTGGGCGGTACCAAAAACATGTTTATATATATATATATATATATATATATATATATATATATATATATATATATATAATACATATACAGTATTCGAATTCCGCTCTTGTGTTCCGTACGTTGTTCGAATGGTCGATGCAATAATAAAATTATCCAATTTTATCTTGAAAATTCGAATTTTGGCCGTTCGGAGAAAACCGACTTATAGCATGAAACTAAAGGAAATAAATATAGGTATATGCCTACATATGTATACATATGTACAAATTGCGTAAATTTGTCGTGTATGCTAATGTTATTAACTTCTCCAAGCGGACCGTTGACATTAGAGATTTTCTCAAGTATACTCCTAACATAATTGTACCGCAAAGGGATGATTTAGAAGTGAAACACTGGCTCGATGGTTAATGCTACAACAGTTTGCGGAACGAAACGAAATTGTACGGACACTAATTGTACTATTTCTCAATTTTAATTGAGAAATAAATAAAATTCACGTTGCACTAAAAATGCTGTTTATTTATCAACGTACTTAGATTAGGCAGTATCAATGAAAAAAAAAAAAAAAACAACGAAAATACAATACACAGATAGGTTATAGAAACAAAAAGAAAATGGCAATATTTAATTACTCACTTAAAAAATAGTTGCATTAATTGACCAAATAATCCGTGATGTGCATCAAATGGTACGTGAGCTATTTCGCAAATGGCTCTTAACAGACAGGCTTTTCCACCGAATCCATAAATGGTTGCAGCCTTTTCAAGAATTTTATAAATACTCCATCTGCTTCTTATATTTCTGGTATAGTAAACTCCAGGCTCGGTGAAGTCCGTACTATTCATTGGAAGTGCATATATTATTTTGATAAAAACTCCAACGATTACGCTTTCACTATCAAATTGCAATGGTGTTCCTAAGCCAAAGATCAACTGTACAAAGAAGAGAAATGAGTCGTAGAGATTAGAAATAAATTTCGATAGTTGAAAATATAATTAATTTAAAATAGACTAATTGTAACGTTTACATGGTTACAACGATGAAAATTAAGATCGTGTTAGGCAATTCGAGCAAATATGCAGTAAGGATTTATTATTTCGCCGTTGAAAATAAAGTATCGGTCTATCGGAGTTTCGGGTGTATTTTCTCGACCAATCCGAAGGAAAGCCACCGTCCAGATACTCCCGGAACGATCCAATGCGGAAATTCGCGGTTTTATCGGAAATTCATACACGGACGATGGCGCACATCGTAGTAGTACACGAGCCTCCTACGGAAATTGGACGAACTACAAACGATCGTCTGAAAATCATGGATGTTGGATGACGATTGTCACGGTGTATGCATAAGAAAGAAGATTGAGTTTTATTTATGATTCAATTAGAATTCGAGGGATTATATTCTGATCGTAATAATTTAACGATATCATTTTTCTTTATCGACGATAATACTTCCTATCTTGATTGATACACCTGTATACATGTAAAACTTGTAAAATTATAATATCGAAGGATATTTTCGAATAACATAATAATTAGTACTCTTATTCCTTTCTAATACCTTTATCTTGACTCAAAATAAAAAATGCTGTTTTATATTTAGCTATACATTCATCCAAAGGGATTCTTCGAAGAACAATGGTGTAATAAATCCTTTGCAGGTAGAAACGATCGGCATATCTATCTGTTTCTGCTTTTCCATACTTTCCTTTTCCGGTCGTTGCAGGTAGAAGAAATAGGCTATATTGATTTCGCGTTCGAACGACTCGACCAACGTAAAAACGCTTTTCACAAGTCTCGCGTACAAAAAGCTTTTCGCGAATCTCGTTAAACTGTCCTATCCAGACGCTAACATGATTCTCCGTGAAAATTCTTGGTGGTTTTTATCGAAAATTCATAGGAACTAAAGATAACATGCCTTTTGTTACGTCTTCGTAAATAAATATATCAAATATGTATTGTATGTCGATATAAAAAAAGCAAAAAAAATTTTTTCCAATTGTTTCTCGAATCATTTTTAAATTTCAAATTTTTTCATACTTTCGAAAAAAGATGAAAAAGAAAGTCAAGCGAATGATTGAAACTAGACAGTATGTGATTTACTGTGCCATGACTATTCTAGAATTAGACGCATAATTAGACGTCTACCATGATGCACTTGTTCGTCTTATGTTTACGTGCACTACCTCTTACCACCAAACTTCCTTGTCAACGCTCGATTACACTTCCCCCACCTCATGCGATATAGAATAGAATAGAATTCAACGATGAGCTGGTGTAATCATTGCATCGTGTCTCCTCTATTCGAACGATCTAATTATGTACGTGATTGGATTCCCGATAATTAGACGCAAATCGAACGTATCCGTATTTCATTCGCAATCCCTTCCTGTTTACATTCTGCAACGATAAACCTCGTTATAAAAGTTACTATTTTTTATGAACAGACATATTTATTGTCGAAAATAACAAGAGTTCATCTAGAATTTTATTTTATAATTTAAACGTAACCCATTGTGTTTCTTTGTTATGATTTGTTGTGTTAGATTGGCCAATAAATGTCAGAAATTTCTACTGAATTTGTACTTTTTTTTTCTTTATCGAATACAGTGTCGATTGTTTAAATATTAAAACATTAAAAATATCAGCATTGCTTATTTCTCAATGCAATATTTTTTATGAGTCTGATAATTAGGATACATAATAATAACGAGAACACATCAAGAGCAATGAAATAACTATGACGACAACATAACACGACGTTAATCTTGCTCATATATATTCCTTGCGATGCTTTTAAGCTACCCTAATTATCATCAACGTTGCCGTTAATGTTTCACCACTCTATTTTTAAGAAAGTCCAACAGGGGACGCCTTAAAACGGAGTAATTACACTTTCTCTTATAAAGCCTTACTTTAAAAAGTGCTTCGAATATGCCTAGATATCTATCTACGCGAAGTGACTCGATTCCGTCCACGTTTTTCCTTCGCCATGTAAAAATAATATTCTCTCTCTTTCTCTCTCTCTCTCTCTCTCTCTCTCTCTCTCTCTCTCTCTCATACGACAAGAGTGTTTTTTTATGTAAATAACGTTCTCGTATATATTTATATTACAACGAGATAATATTGTGTTATTTCAGAAATAATTATTGAGATATGTAGATATATTCCAAAAATGTAAACTTTGCTTCTGAGAATTCATTATATACGTATTTCGATTACATGTGAAATAATGACAACGGTATAAACGAAAATTATTGTCTTCTCCGAAATTATGTATATTATTCATATATATATATATATATATATATATATATATATATATATATATATACATATATATACATACATACACACACACACACACACACACACACACACACACACACACATACACACACATTAAATTATTGATGGACGAGAAGACGTATTTTCATTAAATCAATTTCTAAATGTTATTAGATTATCGAGAATCACGACAGAAGAAAAAAAAACAAGAAAAACAGAAGAAAAGGAAGAATATAGTTTCTTCGATCAAACGAAAACGTACCAAAAGGGTCGGGGGTATCTGAGGACCGGGAAAGATCAGGGCTCTCTTTTCCCGCGGTGAAATCGTTGTATAGTTGATTTTCGCTGCTCCTGGAAGACCGATCACGTCCTTTATATTGTCGATTCGCTGATAAGAATTTTCAGATTGCCGAAGTAACAGAAAAAACAGCACAATTCTCTTCGCAGTTGACATTTTAGACTCGGATCTTCTTTTTTAGCGATTTCACTTGCTGATCGAACGAAGAGATTTATGATGAACGAAGGGAGAGCGAGAGAGAGAGAGAGAAAGAGAGAGAGAGAGAGAGAGAGAGAGAGAGAGAAAGAGAGAGAGAGAAGCAACGAACAAAAGAAGTGGAAGAATACTCTCGAACTGGATTCTTTCCAGACATTTGTTAAGTTCTCTCGCTGCTGGCTGTTTACATCGTTCTACAAACCGCAATGATCCGTCAAAGAAGCTACCTGCTTAAACTACCTCCTCGAGTCAATTAAATGAAATGTCTGTTACGCTTACACTCTTTATTCACGAGTCGTTGACCCTGAAACGGGATCGGGATCTATCGTACATTTATATTTTCTTATCTACTTTGCATCTCTCTTATTTCCTTCTTCATACTTAAGTAAATTCATGAAGCTGATAATGTCGTATTTGTCGAACAAACACGTTGAGGTATTTTACAAAAGATAGATAATAACATCGTTACTCGAGATTTCGTAGAAAACCGATGAAACAATATTTTTCCCCTTTTTTTTTATTTTACTGTTTAAGTCTGATAATTGTACTAATACGAGCTGGTGTGGCTTGTGGTTTCCTGCAGAGAGGTTTATTCGTCCAATTAGAGAGCATAATTCTATTCTCGTGTACTCCTTAAACGGTCTCTTATTTATTTATTTTTTCGTTCCTTCCTTTCTTTTCTTGTTTTTGTTTTTGTAAGAAATTTTTTCTTCTCTTTCTTTTTTCGAGATATTTCGAGGAACAATTGTGGTCGCAAGGATGAAAGAAATTTTTGCATTAGACGACTACCCACATAAGGTTCCATCCCCTCATACAAGAAGGGTGACTTTTATGAGCTCGTTCGTGGAAGAAGAAGGAGAGTTGTAATTCAATTTAATGCTGGAATAAAGCGTCCCGTTGCTTCACGGAGATTCCACGATGTCCTCGAATTACGGAACGCGGTAGACTCGCATTCGCCCGGGTATAAGATCTTCGTTACGTAGACGCTATGACATTTTTCCACAAACTGGTCTGAGGCAGCCTTTCTTATTACGAAGATTCGCAAAGGAATGTTATGTAGTAATAAAGACGCTTGACGAATTTGGATAACCCTAATCCGTTTAAAAATCCGAATAGTTTGAAAAATATGTCAAATATGCTTTTATTTTTCCTTTTCGAACATACCCTATTAATTTATTCAAAAAGAAAATATTAGATAAATTGTTTATTAAAGTATCGCTTTGGTCAATAAGTAAAATCGAAATTTGTCATTAATAAATATTTAAGGTTTTAAAGGTTTACTTTATTTATGAATAATCCTAATAATTTCATGATAAAAATGTACGAAAAGTAGTTTCAAGAAATACAGATAGATATTTAGGTCTAATTAAAAAAAAATAAAATCTTCCGAAAATCGTGCTGGTAAAGAAGTAGAAACCGCGAAATCGACGAACAAGCTTTTATAATAAACCCTTCGAACAAACTGCTCTAAATCACGGATGTTCGACGACTACGAAACTTCAGGCCGTGTCAGGTACGTGTAAGCGAAATAATATCGTTTCGTTTCCAGACACGTTTCTAAATATCGCGGAACGTTCTCTCGAAATACGCCGAAATTGTGGCACATTGAAAACGGAGAGGGAAACACGAGCTAGAGACTACTACTCGCGCTGTTCTCGAATGGTCTACTCGTCAAAGTTTAACTGGAGACCAATGTAACTTCTCACATTTTGTGAAACTACGTTTTAATGAAAACCAAAATATTATTCTGGAAATATAATGAACATATGAATACGCTTGACCGATTATTACTTTCTTCATAATTCATCCTGTTTTTTGATCTCTGAAGAATATTGTAATATATCTGAAATGGTATATTTCAATATTCTACATATATGTTTTATATGTAGGATATGAAATATATCTTAGCGTAAAAATATTCAGTAATAAAATATGTAAGTAATAAAGTAATATATACATATATATTAGCCCTGTATACGTTTATGTAATACGATTAATACTACCGCTCTTACGTTTCTAACTTCTCGTTTCTTGTTTTCTAATTGATCCTATTGCTTTTCAATGAAATTTTTACAATTACTATGATAATATGAAGAAAAGTGTTTGTTCGCTATAACTAACAATAAAATGAACGGAGAGGTGGAGTTTGTCCAGGAGCAGAATCATAGGATTAAATTCGCGAGATAACATAACGATCAACTCTATATCTCGATTGAAATCTTTAGTCGTCATATTTTTCCGAGATGATCTAATAAGTGGGACGAAAGAGACGATTTCACGATGGAGGTATGTATCACGATTTCAATGATGAAGGAAAACGTCCCGGTTTATACCATCTCCTTTCGCATCCGCTCTAACTTCTATGTCGGCCGGTCGAACCATCGTAAATCTTGATCAATGGAAAAGGACTGTCTCCTCTCCCCCTCTTTCTTTCCCTCTCTCTCTCTCTCTCTCTCTCTCTCTCTCTCTCTCCAACCATCAGCTTCATCTATTCACCCAACGAAGCGAAAGAGAGAAAAAGAGAGATTTTCTTTATAATTTCTGGTACAACAGATATCTTGTTAACAAGAGTCGGCGATACTTCAAAGAAAAGAAAAAAGAGCGAATTTCTATCGTTACCCCAGCGAATTGTTCAACATTAAATAGTTTCTAACTCTTTTCACTCGTTGTCAACAATCTTAATCATAACTCATTATTATTATTACGAAGAGATTGACGATAATACGAAGAATTATCTGCTATCGGATTTTCAAAAGTAGCCAAGAGAGATTACAGTATTATGGTATTATGGTATTAAGGAAACAGAAATAGGAATACACCTATTATATAGGAATATACCTATTTAGATATAATAATGGATACCATATACATATTAATTATCTGTTTTAGAAACGTTAAGAATCAAACTATAACGAGCAATAGATCTTCACGTTGAAGATCTTTGCTACTTAGAGATTCCCTGAGTTTGCATTTAGAGCAAAGTCTATTCTCGAACGAGCGGTTAACCGTCATAATTCAACGCGGGAAACGAATGATTTTCAAGTGGATACCGAAGCATACTTGATCTTCAATCGAATATGTTTCTTGAAGGGCTGAAACACCAACGATTTTTAACGAACTAAAGTAGGCACTCTTGTTCTCGTATTTCTTTCAACTATTTGAGATTATAAACTAAACTCGAACATAGGGTTCATACGGGATGAATATAGAAACTGGACTATTTTTACAACGAGTCTCGAGAAAACTCGACAGCCCTTCGGCAAGCTTCCTCCTTTATGAGGCAGGTTAACACGCTCCAGTTTGAACAAACCAGAAAGTGTATTCCTACAATATGAAGTTTGAAATCTCTCTCTTTCTTTCTCTCTCTCTCTCTCTCTCTCTCTCTCTCTCTCTCTCTCTCTCTCTCTCTCAAATCCCTCTTGCTTTTGACGACCCTGAATAGTAAAAACAGCCCAAAGCATTAGCCTGTGAATTCTCCAAGATGATTCTACCTTTCGAGGTACGTAAACTAGATTTCCTGTCAATAATTAAGAACATCCATTTTCTCGAATTCTAATCTTTCTTACAATGCTTTTAACGAGCATATATATCTAACTTTCGTTTATTATCATTTATCATCACTATTATCGACTTTTACGCGTTTAATATAATTATCCCATGTTCGTTACCTTAACAAAAAGGTTTTACTATCTATCTAAATCAAATAGATCTTCTAACCGGGACGTAGGAAAGTTGAATCCATGTTAATCGTAGAATCTCAATGGACGGTAGAGCAGCTAGTCGTAAAAGCGAGAGTTAGGGTGGCCACGAAGATCCAACGAAGAGAGACAACATCTCGTAGTCCAAGGTCTCAAGGACTTAAGGATACGAGGACTAGCAACGGGTGTAGTAGCAAGAGGTTCGGGCTGGATGGACATCGGAGACCATCACGTTCACCGCTCGGTTCATGTGTATATCCTGATACGTGGTGTGTGATTTCGCCATGGAATTGAATTACAACCTTCGAACGACCCAATAAAATTCAACCCCTTGAAGTAGTCCTCCTCTCTCTCTCCATCTCTCTCTTTCTCTTTCTCTCTTTCCCTGGCACACTCTTACTCAAAGTACAACAACCCTTGTACCATAGCATTTGTGGGATTCGCTCGTCTTTTTCTTTACATTTTTACGGCACCCGACGACGATAAATGAAAGCGCCTTCGTAAAAACTACGAGAATACGATAGAATTTACTTCGCTAGAAAAAAAAAAGAGAGAAAGGGTTAAGAGAAAGGGTTGTGTATAGAGCGTATTGCAATAAGGTGAAAGAGGAAAAAAATCAAGTAACTTGATTTTCCTTGAGTTTTCACCATTTCGAAATACGATCGATGCGAACGCGAAGTTTTCGATTGTCGCGAAGTGATTGCCGTCATGATTGAGGTTGTCGAACGTAGACGAGGAGAATCGACGGACGTCGAGTAACGATCGATTGCACGTCGGAAACGTAACGAAAAACCATTAGGCAACGTGGATACAAACCGCCGTCGCGGCCTCTTTTCATTCGTCAGTCCGAAATAAGTGACGTCGACTCGACGAGCCACAAATCGTGCCGACTTTCGACTCGAGTTTAGAGTGAGAGAGAGATAGATATACCTATATATATAAATAGGTATATCTTTATATATATATATATATATATATATATATATATATATATATATATATATATATATTTATATATATATGTATGTATGTATGTATGTATGTATGTATGTATGTATGTATGTATGTATGTATGTATGTATGTATGTATGTATGTATGTATGTATGTATGTATGTATGTATGTATGTATGTATGTATGTATATGTGTGTATATATATATATATATATATATATATATATATATATATACGCACACCTATGTATTTATCTATCTATACTATATAGTCACAGATAGAAAGAGAATACTTTCGCAAAGTTCAAAGGTTTTTACATCGACAGCGATGTAACGAAGCGGAAGTAAAATCGTATATTGTCGTCCGTTGTTAATTACCGCGAATGGGTTTGTCCTAGAAACTGGTCCTCGGTCACCCTCGTAACCCATCCTACTTACCCTTTATCCGGATTTATCTTTTCTTGTCTCTCTCTCTCTCTCTCTCTCTCTCTCTCTCTCTCTCTCTCTTTCTCTCTCTCTCTCTCTATCTATCTATCTCTTTCTCGTATTCGCACTCGCTCTCGTTCTACTCCCCTATTCATTTCAACCAGGAGTATTTTCTCTTTACGCGCACCTGTTATCGAAAGAAAGAACTGCCAATAACGTCCGATAACTGCGTCACGTTTTGTTGCGAGGGCCCGTTATAACCTTCCTTCTCTTTTTTCTCGGGCACTTCTTTCACTACCTTTCATCTCTTTCTCTCTCCCTCCCTCTCTTTTTCTTTCTCTCTCTCCTTCCCTTTCTCTTTCTTTCTCTCTTTCTCTCTGTGTCATCCCCTCTTTTATCTCACTTTTTCTCACATTCTCTTCTTTCCTTCGTTATCTTTTTCTTCTTATCTTTTATCTCACTTTCTGTTCTGTTCCATCTTCTTCCACTCGACTCCTTCTCCCTTCTATATTTCTAATATTGGCTCGAGGGATACCGAACAGCCAACGTAAGTCATAAATTACGTTTCGGTTTCGGTACAGCCGTGCGCATTTTCGCGTATCTGCTTCGAACGGTGCAACGGCAATGTGCAAGACAAGGAACACCTGTGGCAATAGCAATAGTAGTAGGAGGTGGAGGATAAAGAGGAAGTGTAGGTGCAGTATCCAGTAGTAATAGCGACAGCATGCCGGCGCCATCTTTTCTTCGAACTTTAATTTCACTTGACAATCCCCCGGGGAATTACTCGAAATTTATTGATTTCATATTCTTTATCGGCGACCGTCCGAACGAACCGCATCGAGTGGTAGAGAAGAATAAAACGTTTCGCCATGATTCTTTTAAATGACTTTGCAATTGTCGTGCGACGATTCAACCAGATGAATATTTAAAATAGATAATTATCTGATTTCTTTCACCTTACGCCCATATTTTTTGTTCTCTTAATTGAGCGTCTTAAAAATCGATGAGATTAAAACAAAACGAGAAAAAAAAAATTCAACAAAACGATTAATATGAATTGATAGAATTCAAGATTATATTTTCAGAATTTTAACAATAGAGAAAAGGAAAAAGATGTTCGATAATTAAGATCAAAAATCTTTGACTATTGTTTCCCCTTTCTTTCGTTCTGGTAAAAACACTACTTCCAATGAAATATTTTCTTGATGAAAATTCGTACCATTGCGGGATTCGTATCAACTTTATTAGCTCAGCCCCAAAGGCGAATGAGTTCGAACGGACGTTTGGAAACGCTATAACGCCGATGCGTACGCGAAACGACAACGTTTAAGCGATAAATTATTCTCGAATCTCGGTAAAGTATTCGAGCAGACTTTCCGGACATTCGGAAAATATACTCTGACACCGCTCGGGATTTTGTCGACCTGCCAATTCCGCACCGTGATATTCCTGATCGGCATGCGTTCTAAACGTATCGGACGTTGTCGAAGGTCTGCAACAAAATAGAAGAGGATTCTGTTCTAGAGAATTTACGAAAATTAAAACTAGCAACGGACCAGCTACAGTCTTTATTGTTACGTGTAGACAAAATTGGACAATTCTTTTGGAAATTTAATTAATTCACAGAAAAAGATAAGAAATATTAGTTATTATAAATTGGATATCTCTTTCGTTAAATTTTGACTTGTATAAAAGTTCTATTATTGATAATGATGCTGAGAATATTGATAAATCGCTATCAGAGAGAGAGAGAGAGAGAGAGAGAGAGAGAGAGAGAGAGAAAACGTTAAGCGTATTAAATGGAATTTCCTGGGTAACAGTATCCTATAAAAAACAAATCTTTTTAAATCTTATTCGACGTGGAAAGGTACTATTTTTCCTCGTAATCCTGAAGTATCTCTCTATCTCATTTTTTATTTTAGGAAATTATTATAAATAATATTATTGATAATATCAATATACATATAATATGTACATATATATATGTGCGTGACTTATAGTTCACGTACATACAAATACTGTATACTACATTGTGCTTTTTCAAATGAAATATTAAAAAAATGTTTAATTATATTGTTAATTCATATCCATTGTATAATATTTCCTAATTTATGTAACTTTAAAAAAAAAAAAAAAAGAGATCCAGTTATAGAGAGTTAAATAAATAAAAAGAAAGTTTTCACAAAAACACGATCTAAACGATGAAGAACGAGTATCAAGAGATTAATCTATCGAAAATAAGCCAAAGAGATAATTGTTCTTGACGTAGCCCACGCTGATACGTTTAATTTGTTTCAACAAAAGATGAACCACATAACGTTCCATTAATATTATACAACATATACGTATAACACGTATGTACACACGAATGAAGGTCTCCCAACGAATATTTTCTGCCAATGAACTCCGACGGTGCTTCGTCGTGAACGCGTGTAAAATTAATCCAATGAACAGCAACGTCATCGACGTCGCTGCGAGTCTGCACTGTTATAAATAATCCAATTCATTCTGACCGTTAAACGAGGTGATGATGCCTGGCAGATTTTAAACATCGCGAATGGATATGTTAAAGGAACCAAAGTGGTCAACTATTGTTTCATGTAGCTACATTAATGATAATGGAGAGCAAAATTCATTAATTATCGACGATATAATTTGATTGTTAACAATAATAGCGATCGGCCAAAATATTTCATAATATACGCAAAACTAAACTAATTGAAACGAACGTAAAAGAGAGAGAAGTAGAGAAAGAGAGAGAGAGACAGACAGACAGAAAAAAAGAAAATGTTAAAAAAGTGAACTTGGAACTATACTCACGTGAGAAGTATACGAAATAGCTGTCCTGCGAGTCCATGCATTCTATTAAATGGTACATCAGCAGCCTCGCAAATCATTCTTAAAAGACAAACCTTGCCATAATGCGAATTTTCCAAAACCGATTCGAGGATCTCGTAAAATTCCCACCTGGATGTAGCCAATGAGTCTAATCGAATAGAAGATGGATAACGATAAAATACAGAAAAGTTGTAAAAGAGAATTAGAGAGAGAGAAAAAGAATCCCGGAAAAAGAGGATTCTGAAAAAAAGCGTATTCTTCTATAAAGAGCAGCAAGGGCTTTCGTCCATTGTGATACGGCCCTGACGTGACGAGGGGTAAGGTGTACGCAACAAAAGTGGCCTTATTAATATGTAAAGGAAGAAAATCTTCGTCTTATCCCCGAGCACTAAGCCTCTCTCTCTCTCTCTCTCTCTCTCTCTCTCTCTCTCTCTCTCTCTCTCTCTCTCTCTCTCTCTCTCACGCACACAAACACACATGTGCGCGCGTGCACACACATAGCACACAGACACACATAGAGATATACTGTCTATAAGAACTCGGTCTCTTTCTTTCACTTTCCCATCTCGATCCTCTTGGATATTGGTCGGATTTCAAAGCGGGGACAGGGATTAAAGTAGGTAAAATCTTCAACGCGAAACGGCAATCTCTATTACCGCAATGTTCTTAACTTTAATAAATAATGCATGCCACGTAAGAAATCCAGCTTGATTCGATCGATAGGATCTTTAGTACTATAAATATAAAGAATAAGTTAAAAGAAAAAAAGGAAAGAAACGAGAAAGAAAACATTATAGGTATTTTAGGAAATTTTTTCTTTTCTTATCAGTATCATTATAAATTAATTACTAGTTATATTACTCGAAGAAATTCGTATTCAGAAAAAAATTTTTATCTCCAAGATTACATTTTGAATTATTTAAATATTAATCGTTCACATCTTTTATAAAATTCTTGCTAAATTTATAAACATTTATATCGAATTATATTCGAAGAAAGAATAGAAGAAAGACTTACCAAGTATATTCGATGTTCGAACGTCAAATCCATTGTTCTCCTCCACGGAATCGTCATGGTCGATCGATCTCTCATACCGTACGAATGAATCCGTCAAGTAGGAGGCGTTATAGGGCAGGACGTAATTAAATTTCATCACATATCCGATAATCATGCTGACGTCGACCTCCATGGGTAAACCAAGCCCGAGGATTAGCTGGAACGGTTTTCAAACATAGGCAGGTGTCATCGATCGTTTATCACGTTCGTATTCGAGCTCGGTCGACGGTTTAAAAAAGAGAACGGTATAAAAAAGGGTATAAGAATGAGGGTGTTGAGATGCAAAGGATAAAGGATAAACCGTAAATCGCGACATTTTTGCGAGGCAACTTTTTACGAAATAAAAGAGTTAACGCGAAATAATCGAAAGAACGTTGAAGAATCAAGAATTAATTTCAATAATTTTCATGTCAATATTTAATAACTTTACACCCATTAAATTTGTTTTACAGAATCCAAAATAACTTCTTATTTTTAAAAATAATTTTTAATCTCTTTTGATCATGATTAACGTTACAAGAGACATCGATTTATATAATATTTACATATGCTGCTATTTACGGATTCAGTATTTTTAAACATTTTTAATTAATCTTTTAAATAATTAGTCAATTTTAATAATAAAATATCAGTATGTAATATAAGTGGTCAATATTACATCGATTAATACAAAAGCTGCTAGCATTTTAATTAAAATGTTCGTAAATATAATAATTTGTCAGTATTTTAAACAGATGGTCAATATTTGTAATAAATCCAGACGCAACGCAGACGCAATTCCAACTTAATTATTTATACTGACTACTTATATTATGTACTGATATTCTATCATAAATATTGAAAGAAATATTCATAAATATTGGAATGAGATACTTGAATGAAACAAAATTATTTTATAAAATACTGACCAAATAAATATAATATAAGTGATTTGCATATCATTAATAAAAATTTGTTCTAAAGTACCTGTACTTTCGTCGGAGCGTTAGCACCCGGTGGTGGAAAAACCAAATATCTTTTGTCTCGCTGATAGGCCGAAGGATGATGGAAAAAGGAGTAAAAAATTAAAAGAAATTTCAACGAAGGCTCAAAGAGCGATCGCATTTTCTTAGTCGGTTGGAGGTGTCGATGGAACTGCAGAAAATTGAGAAGCTTAAACTACGTCTGACAATTATACTCGCTAATGACGGCATTTAGTCCAGTGACCGCGGGTTAAACGGCTAATGAACCGTCTTTGTAGAGAGACGAGATCGTTCAACGAGCAGCCGATAGGATAAACCACTACCGTTCTCGAATCTCTCTATCGATTATTATATGTATATATGTATATAACACAACTGGGTTGCCGTCGATATCGATATCAAACGGCATTAAAGTTATGCGAGTCCGTATTAAAATCAATTCGATGCCTAAACGGCCAACGACGTGTCACGTAAAACGTCATTAATAATAACCTACACGGCCGGCAAATGTGCTTCATTGCCATGCAAATTAATTTTCTTCTTATGGCCCATGAACGACGGCGTAATTTGGAATATAACGCGACTAATTTTCCCGGTCGTATCGGATCATTCGATTTTATAGGACGTCCTTTCTCTCCATGTGTGCGTGCGTACGTCTGAATAAGAGTTTATAAAATGGGATACATTTACGAAGAAACCTGACGAAATCATATCGCTTCAGATATTTTATGATATATTTTTCTTCCTTTATCATTTTATCGTATCATCATAAGCAACAGATATATTTCACATCCTCGGATTAGATGAAATATTTTATATATGTATCTTTATACATTACTTTGCTCGTTTACGTATTATGATATAATATATCAATAAGTGGTATAATTCAGATAGCTTTTATTTATTTTATTCGACTATAATAAATTTAATGATGTCATTATTTTTTTATCTCATCCACCAATCATTCGTTATTTCATCTGAGCATCTAAGATGTATAACAAACAACCCACCAACTTATCTCGAATCCAGAATAAATTATTGACTTTCTTATTCGAACGAAATAAACCTAACGGCGATTAATATGCACTAACATACACTACAAACGTATATTGCATTATGTTCGAAGAATATTCAAACTATTCAGAAAGACAATTTTATTCCTGAATCTACGATAGTCTTTTGCATTTAAAGCGTATGTATATCGCATTGAAAATAAGAGAATATTGACAATGACGTGCTTTGACCTATATAATATCTTGAAAAATACCTGGACCATGTTTAGATACACCGGCAAAAAGCTGTCTGTGAGTTCAATGGCCCATATTCAAGCTGCGCATTCTTTATGAACGAGCTGGTCCGACCTACATAAATTCACAGAACCAGCCGACGACGAGCACCCATAAAAAACTGTTTTGCCTCGACATTCTCGCCATTAATCCTATCCTATACGGAGCGTCCCTCATCTGTGCGATACTTCGTAACGCTTGAAAAAAAAGAATGTTTACGCGATAAACAATTTCACGGTTTTTTGAACAATGAATATCGCCATTATCGATCTCTTATTCGTCCTTTTTCTTTATTGGTCGACGAATAAAATTATTATTCCTTTTTTTTAGTTTCTTCGCTAGAGTTTATCTTAAAATATTGTATCTATTTCTAACTTCTTTTTCATCATTTTTTTTAACTCGATATCGAGAGAAAAATCGAACATGTGTTAACTGGAAGGAAAATAAAATGGAATGAATAAATGTCACGAACGATGAAGTTTGTTTCTCTTGGACCTTTCTCTTTCAAAACATTTGAAAAAAGGAGAAAAAGAATAAAAAAAGGAAAAACAATTTGAATGGTACAGCTGAGCAATATCAAGAGACGAGAGACTAAGAGCGATATCCTGTCGGGCGATAGATCCATGTTTGCATTACAGATTGGTACGAGAATTTTGCCGATGCAGAAACCTCAATAGAATAATATCTGCATACGGATAATTGAATCGTGCGGCTTGTCGCGCATCGTTGACCTAAATTCTACTTTGCCAAACTTGGATGAGATAGATTCCAGTTTTCAGCAGGCACATACGCCTCGTTAATATTTGTTATATAAAATGAAAATTAAAAAGTGCCTTAGATAGCATAGCATTTTTCTTAAAGGTATTCATTGAAGAGTAAACGAAAAGGAAAAAAGTACAAAAATAATTCAACAATAGGGATTAAAATAATTTACGACAGAGATTGTTTAGAATGTTATGTTACATACTGCGTATGTTTATTTTTATATCTTTTAACGCTTAATACTTTTCCTGCTAAAGTTTAGTAATGCGTAACATAAGGACCTACTTAGAACAGAATACAAACTGACGCTATTTTAGTATCTATCAAAAAATCAATATCTCGTCGCTTCGTTGTCGATACTATAAAATATCGAAATCAGATCACCCAGGCGCTTATCTAATACTTCTGAAGACATAAAAAATTCAGAATATCTCCAATTATAATCTTGATTTATAAAAATGCATTCTGTTATATCTCTTCTAATCTTGCGTCAGCTGGACCTCGCTTCGTAATACAACAGATTCCTAATTATATCTTAAATCAACCAAAATCATAGGCTTTAACATTTTAATTTAATAGAAAAGGTAGGAACAGATCTTTTATCGTTAGAAAAATTTCCTGATGTACTGACTTAAGTGTCCGAAGAAGAGAAATACAGAAAGAAAGATTTAACAAAAGTCAGTCGGTCTTTGTCATTCTGAAAACCCAGTCAATAATTAATTAATAAACCTGTGATTATCTCTTAAGTCTCTATTCCTGGAATCCATCCTGAATCGTTACATCACTCGTTGAAAAGATAAG